>PVKM010001303.1:0-80576 GCA_004027735.1 Carollia perspicillata | reverse complement strand
TCTATGCTACTTATTCTCTGTACCTTCTCCCCGCCTCTCCACCTCCCACTCCCCTGTTGCTAACCCTCCACGTGGTCTCCATTTCTGTGGCTCTGCTCCTGTTTTAGCTGTCCATTTAGTTTGCTTTTGTTTTAGGTGTGATTGTTAATAACTGTGAGTTTGCTGTCCTTTTACTGTTCATATTTTTATCTTCTTTTTCTTAGGTAAGTCCCTTTAACATTTCATATAATAAGGGCTTGGTGATGATGAACTCCTTGAACTTGACCTTATCTGAGAAGCACTTTATCTGCCCTTCCATTCTAAATGAAAGCTTTGCTGGATAGAGCAGTCTTAGATGGAGGTTCTTGTGTTTCATGACTTGGAATACTTCTTTCCAGCCCTTTCTTGCCTGTAAGGTATCTTTTGAAAATCAGCTCACAGTCTGATGGGAACTCCTTTGTAGGTAACCATCCCCTTACCTCTTGCTGCTTCTAGAATTCTCTCCTTCATTTTAATCTTGGCTAGTGTAATGATGATGTGCCTTGGTGTGTTCCTCCTTGGGTCCACCTTCTTTGGGACTCTCTGAGCTTCCTGGACTTCCTGGAAGTCTATTTCCTTTGCCAGATTGGGGAAGTTCTCCTTTATTATTTGTTCAAATAACTTTTCCACTTGTTGTTCTTCCTTTTCCCCTTCTGGTACCCCTATAATTTGGATGTTGGAACATTTAAAGATGTCCTGGAGGTTTCTAAGCCTCTCCTCATTTTTTTGAATTCTTGTTTCTTCATTCTTCTCTGTTTGGTTGTTTGTTTCTTCCTTCTGGTCCACTCCATTGATTTCAGTCCCAGTTTTCTTTCCATCACTATTGGTTCCCTGTGTGTTTTCCTTCATTTCACCTAGTGTAGCCTTCATTTTTTCATCTAATTTGTAACCAAAATCAACCAATTCTGTGAGCATCCTGATCACCAGTGTTTTGAACTGTGCATCTGATAGGTTGGCTGTCTCTTGATCACTTTAAAGTATTGGCTGTGGGGCTTTGATTTGTTCTGTTTGAGCCCTAACTTTTTGGTCTGGCCACACCTGTTACATATGAGGGGCGGAGCCTTAGGTGTTCACCAGGGTCGGGCAACCCAGTCACTGGGTTGTGATGCTGTATGTGGGGGCGGGGTCAGAGAAGGAACAATGGCACTTGTTCCACTTTCTCTTGGATTTGTGTCCCCTCTGCCACTTCCTACAAGCAAATTGGGCCCTTCTGGTGCTGGTTCCCAAGTGGGTGGGCTTATGTACATTCTAGGACTCAGTGGGTCTCTCCAACGAATTCTCCTGTGAGGCTGGGAGTCTCTCCCGGTACCTTTTCGATAGGTGCTTTTAGGCTTTATTTCCGGGCACTGGAGCCCTGGATTGCATGGTCTGTCTTGCTGACTGTTTTTGCCTGGTGTATCTGTGCATGAATGTGTGACCCTAGTCAGCCCCACGCTGCCTGTGCTCCTGGGTCTGACAGTCACTGCCTTTTCCTGTCGCAACCCCTCTCCACCCCTCTTACCAATCTGGTTGAATGGTTGTCAGACTTCCATACAGTTCAATTTTCAGTCTGTTCTGGTTGTGTTTTTGTTTCTGAATCTTTGTTGTCCTTAATTTTGGTTGTGCGAAAAGGCACAGTGTTTCCACCTATACCTCTGTCCTGGCTGGAAGCTTTTCTCCCTTTTTTCATAGAGAGGAAAGTATATAAAGTGAGGTTAAACATTTGTAAAGCACAGGTAGAGTTTTCCAATATTTTCTTAGTATCTTATAATGTCAGATTTCAATTGAGTAAAAAAGAAAGAAAATCAAACAACATCATGCCAGTTTCTTTAGCTAGCACTAAAAGCATTTTAAAAATTAAATTTAAATTCATTTTGATCTAGCTTAAGCTCAGGTCACCCAATGGTATATATTGTACATTGGGTTACTTTGGATTAGCTGAAGATTAGAGTTGAAAGTAAGGAAAGCTACTTTTTCTTCTGTTCATGAAAACATCACTATCCAATAACCAGAGGCAAAAAGTATTCAGAGATTAAGATGATTGGCAAAATACAGAAAATATAAAAATGAGACCCCCACTCATCAATACTCATTGAAAATGATGACTGTATAAATAAAAGTGAAGGTGGTTTTAATTGTCCCTGGAAAGGATTTTGTAGAGGACCTTCTTTTATTCAAGGCTTCAGCCCTCCAGGCCTTCTTGCTTGCCATTTCTCTTATGTGACTGTTTTCTTCTACCCAATTCACACTTTCTTTTAAAAAGGTTTTATTTATTTATTTTTTAGAGAGAGAGGGAGGGAGGTAGAAAGAGATGAGAAACAGTGGTATAGAGGGAAACATCTGAGCAGGAATAGAACCGATGGCCAACAAACTGAGCCATATCAGTCAGGGCCTAATTCACGTTTTCGTTGAAGGTATAGCTTTCAGGTATTGACTTGGTGGAGGGGTTTCAGATTATAATTTGTCCCATAAGGTTCAAGGTTTTGTCTCCATCTCTATGACATCATTAACATTGAAATTCTGGTTTACTAAGGAATAGTGGATTTCTCTCTTCAACACTGCTTTACTTCATTTGATTTGGGATTTTATTCCTTTAGAAGTTTTTTGGGAATTTCCCTTACTTTCTTACCAACTTAGCAATGCATTTAATAAGGTGCTTCAAAATACTTTATCCAGAATTTTTAGGTGTTTACCAAAAGAGGTTTATTCAGCTTACCTAACCCATTATATGATTAGAAATGGAAATAATTGTTATAAATCCATACAATGTAAGTAAAGGTAGAAGTGAAATTGTCTTTATTCACAGCAGTCATGATTATTTACATAGAAAAATCTAATGGAATCAGCAAAGAGTCTACTAGAACTAATAATTGACTCCAACAAGGCATGAGGATATAAGCTCTCTATAAAAAATTAACTACATTTCTCTACACTAGCAATGAACAAAAGGAATTTAAAAACAGTATCATTTATTAAAGCAGCAAAAAATTGATATACTTAGGGATATTTCTGATAAAAGATGTGAAAGACCTGTATAATAAAAACTAAGAAATACATCCTGAGAAATCAAAGAAGAGCTAAATAGGAGAGATATGTCTAGTCAGTCTCACCAGATTGAACTATAGATTTAATACAATACCAATTCTAATCCCAGCAAACATTTCTGTAGATATTGACAAGTTGATTCTAAAATTCATATGGAAATGCAAAGGACTTAGAGTATCCAAAATAACTTTGAAAAAAACAGAAATGTAGGGTTAATATTACCTGATTTCAAAATTTATTATAAAGTTATAGTAGTTAAGATAGTATGGTATTGGGGCACAGACAGACATACCAATGGAACAGGACAGAGACGACCCAAATAGATCCATACATGTATGAGCAACTGATTTTTGACAAAATGAGAAAGGCAGAGGAGCAGGATGGTCTTTTTCAACAAGTGGTGCTGGAACAATTGGAAATCTCTATGGAAAACTGTGAAATTCAGCCCTTATCTAACACCCTGCGTAAAAGTAAATTCAAATGTCGCATAAACCTAAACTTAAGAGCTAAAATAATAATATTTTGTTAAGAAAATAGAGGAGAAAAAGCAAGTAAACTTAGGTTAATTCTTAGATAAAACAAAAAAGTGAGAAAGCATAAAATACACATTGATAGATTAGACTTTATCAAAAATAAAGTCTTTTTCTCTTTGAGAGGTACCTTTAAGGAAATGAACAGGTAAGCCATACTCTGGGAGAAATACTTGCAACATATGTATCCAGCAAAGGACTTGTATCTAAACTATGTTAAAAATTCTTAAAACGCAATAAGATGGCAACTCAAAAAATGAACAAAATAGTTCAGAAAAGAAGATATATGATAGACATAAAAAATGTTCCACATTACAAGTCATTATGAAAAGACAAATTAAAAACACAATGAGGTATTGCCATACATTCACTAGAGTAGCTAAAATTAAAAAGGTATGTTAAAGCTTGCCAAAGGATTGACAGAATGTGGAGCAACTAGAACTCATGGTTTTCTGGTGGGAATATAAAATAATAAAGCATTAAGAAAGAATTCTAGCCATTTTTTTTTACAAAGCTAAACATACACCATATGACACAGAAATTTTACTCTTCGGTATATACTGAAGTGAAATGAAAACATGTAATCACAATAACACATACACAAATGCTCATAGCAATGTGATTTATAGTAAAAATCTTTTAAGTAAATTGTGGACTATCCATACAATGGAACACCACTCAGCAAGAGAAATAAATGAATTACCGATATGTACAACGATATGGATGAATCTCAAAAATAACCTGCCAAGCAAAAGAAGCCATACCAAAACAACAATGAAACAAACAAAAAAAGGTTTTATTTAAAAAAGCTTTTGTATTTTTCTGTTTATTGTTATGAGAGAGAGTAAAAAACATCAATTTGCTGTTCCACTTATTTATACATTTATTGGTTGATTGTTGTGCCAGGCCCATTCAGTGTCTAGAGATCTAGCCAGGTAATATGAAAAGTAGAGACTTTTATTGAAGATACACAAAACATTGTACAAAGGACAATGATGCCTCAGTTCCCTTCAAAGTAGGCACCTTGGGACCCCATACAGTTCTCAGATCTTGATTGCAACCCATACACGTTCAACATTCTCAAGTGTTCTGCTTTTGCAGGCTTTCCAGAACTTGGATTGTTTTCAATAGCCTCTTGACCATCTTTGCAGTGTTTGTGCCACACTTTCTTTTGTGCTGCACTCATTGCATCATCCCTGAAAGCCTTCTGAATCATCCCAATAGCTTCCAGGTTGGAATGTTCAAGCTTCATGCAAAATTTGATGTAGATTTGTTGCTCTACTTGCTCATTTTGAATGCAATGGCCACACAGTACACACGCTCACTCAACAGAGTCTACCACCCCCACTGACTAGTACCGTGAAGTCATCATTGTTCACACATGCACACTTCAGTCCAGTCTCCTCATCTTCCAGGTTATGTAAATTGTGCACAAACCATTTTCATTATATTACAATGATTGGAATTTTTCTGGACAGACCTTCTATGTGCCCTAACCAATGATTGAACCAACAACCTTGGCATATGAGGATGATGTTCTAACCAACTGAGCTACCTGGCCAGGACAAAAAAACCAAACTTTAAATCTTGTATGTTTTCATTTTTATAACATTCTAGTAAAAGAAAAAAGAAAGTGAGAGCAGATCAATGTTTTCCTGGGGTGAGGGCTGGGAGTGAGGTAGGGGTTAGAGGATTGACTGCAGAGCCATGGGGAATTTTTTAAGGTGATAGAATGTTCAATAGCTTAATTGTGGTGGTGTGCAAATGACTGCTGAAGTTTATCTAATTATACACTTAATATGGGTGAGTTTTACTTCATGGGAATAATACTTCAATAAAGCTGTTTTTAAAAAAGAAACATATACTTATTTCTACCCCAAGATGGCATAATACTGACTATAGATGCTCTTTTCAAATATCTGTGTTAGCTGTAAAATTTGTTATGAGTAGACATTAAAAACTTCACTAGGTATAGGGATAGGTTCATTTCAAAGTCCCATCCTAATAAAGCATTCTTAAGGATCAATACTATTTATTGCCTGACAGTATATAGTGTGAGAGACATCACAGGTCCTCCACTTGCTGTGTTTTGCCTTTAGAACTTCCTACTGAAAGTGAATAAATAGATCCCTTATTTATTGCCTTCTTTAGAAAATTATAGTGTGTTAATATCATCTCAGTAGATCCAATGGCCTTTCTGAAGACTTTTAAGTGGCCAGATGGGAAGAGAATAGAAAAATGTCCACTGGTCCAGTTTTTTCCTCTTTCCAAACATTAAAGAAAAAAAAATCAGGATGCCCCTAAAATCCTTTTTCTCCAGTTTCTCAGAGAGGGGTTAACAAAGCACAATAACACTCTTAAAGCTCTCTGCTGCTAAAGGGAGTATAGCAGAGACTGCCACCATCAGGATTGACTTCTATTTTGTTTCATTATTTTATTTTATTTTTTTATTGTTGTTGTTACAGTTACCTTTTTCCCCATTGCTCTCCCCTGCCCTGTACCCTCCGCCTTCCCCACTCCCACAGTCAATCCCCACTCCCATTGTCTGTGCCCATGAGTCCTCTATTTGTATTCCTTGGCTTGCCCCTCCTCTTCTTTCCCGTTAGCCTCCTCTTCCCTCCCCTTTGATCACTGTCAGTTTGTTCTTTATTTCCATGTCTTTGATTCTATTTTGCTCACTTGTTTGTTTTGTTGATTAGGTTCCACTTATAGGTGAGATCTGAGCCTTTCTCCAGAGAAATCTGACCATTAAGTGAAGATGTTGCCCATGGTTTGCACCAAAGATTATTCTGAGGTTCTGAGAAGGACTCTGGCAGAATATGGCCAAGGAGAAGCCCCTTTGCGGCACAGATCTAAAACACCTTCTTGCCCTATGGGGCCAATCGCAGCCAGATGACGAGATAGAAAATGCGTTTTAGACTTACAGAGCTTCACAAGCAGCTCTGTAAAGTTTTAAAAAATTAATTAGAAAGAGACACATTGAGTGTAAACTGAACTGACAAATTTTGGGCTAAAATAATCAATGAAAATATAGATAGGTAGAAAACTTTACCAAAGTTTTTCATTCCATTTCCTTACCCTCCCTTGATGACTATAGCATTATTTCAAATTCAAGTATGATTCTTGTCTTTAGTCTGCAGCTTGCAAAGGTTGCTGTATTCCCCATATAGGAGATAGCTGAATATAGAATCAGAGACAAGAGGGAGGCAATTTGACATAGTGGATAAGAGGGTAGTTTTGGAGTCAGATTCTCTCAGTCTGGTTTAATCCTAAACTCTACAAGGTGTGTTGTTTAGGGGAAATTATTTAGTGTCTTTGTCTGTGTCCTTATGGAGGATAATAGCATTTACATATAGAATTGTTATAGGATTAAGTGAAATGATACCCATAAAAAATTGAACAGTACCTAACACATAGAAAGTAGTCATGTTAATTAGGATTCATTTCTGCTGTGAGACAGAAAACAAGATGGTTGTTTTTTTTTTTTTTTCCGTGTAATCACAGATAGTACAGGGCAGTATAGTAGCCTCACAATCACTAGGGACTTAGTCTTTTGTTGTCCTATGTGACTGACTTTATCTAAGTTTGTGGTATTCTTGTTCTAAGCAGCAGGCTGGAGAAGGAGATAAAAGGGTAAAGGGACAAAGGACACAAGCAAGGTAACTCTTAAGATTTCTTAGGTGTGGTGCCATGACGACTTCTGAATACCTCCCGTTGACCAGAGCTTAGTCACACTCTCCATCTAGTTTCAACAGAGACCAGAAAAGAGAGTCTGGAGAGGTCATTTTGTGGAAAAGGTCCAGTTGAAACGTGAGTCCTCTTCTTATCATAGAGGAAGGGGAGAAGGTAACTAGTAATCTCTGTTAGAGTACTCCATAAATGTTAGCTATTATTGCTACTTTGTTATCCAGATGGCTTTCAGCTCATTCTCCAGACCTGTTTTTCCTAGCTCATGTAATTTCTTTTGTGCTTCTCCACTTTAATCTGCCAGTGAAAAATTTACAAAATTTATATACATATTTATAAAACGATGCTCAGTTAAACATTTTCCTTCTACCATTTCTAATGTTCTGCTTAGAGTAAGTTTAATACTATCCTAATATTTATACTATAATAGTTATCTTCAGATATTATTTTCTAATTTATTTTCTTTTTCAACCAGTTGTTGAACTGACTTGTTTGTGCACGGAATCATGCTCCCTTCCACCAAAATCGCATGTCAAAGTCCTAACTTCCGGTTCCTCAGAATGTGACTGTAATTGGAGATAGACTCTTTAAAAAGGTAAATTCATACCTTGGCCAGGCACAGTAGCTCAATTAGTTAGAGCCAAGGTTGTGGGTTTGATCTCCAATCAGGGCATGTACAAGTATCAACCAATAAATGCATAAATGGGTGGAACAATAAATCTCTCTCCGTTTCTCTCAAATCAATAAATTTTAAAAAAAATTAAAAAAGAGGTACATTCATTGAAATGAGTTCTTTAAAGAGGGTCCTAATCCAGTATGACTGGTGTACTTATGAAAGGACAAGATCAGAACACAGACGCATAGAGGAAAAAAGACATTTTGAAGACACAGGAAGATGGCAAACTACAAGTCAAGGAATGAGGACACCAAAAAAACTAACCCTTCCAACATCTTGATCTTGAACTTCTAGCCTCCAGAATTTTGAGAAAATAAATTTGTTGAAGCCATTCAATCTATGGTGCTTTGCTATGGCAGCCCTAGGAAAGTAATACATAGTTTGTGATCTTATTTGAAGAGCACTTTGAGCACTTTTAAAGTACAATGGGTCTGTTGACTAAGCTGAGGGTGTAGGGGAACCAAAAAGGGTGGTGCATTTACCTGGAGAAGAGGGGAGATGTTATCACCGCTAAACCCAAAGGAAGAGGAGTTTAGTGATGGAATACAGGTATCTTGAAGCAACTCTGCAGGAGGGAAACAGAATAAATACCCTGACCTCACTTTCCTCTGTCCCTCCCCAATCTTCTGCCAGTACTGTCCACTGATGGAAACCATAGAGAATACAATATTGTGGTGGTCCATGAAGACTAGCCTTCTAGAAAGAGTGAAGAAGACTAGAGAGCAAATTAATCTGAAGAAACAAAGAGAAGATATTTAGTACAGGAAGGAACTTTAACATTTAGTGGGGTTATTTTTTTAAATCCATCTTCCTCTCTTCCTTGTTTCCTACCTTGGAAATCCTACCCCACATATGTCTACAACTACTATAGCTCATATAGCAGGTCCTTGATAAACATCTGGGAATTGAATGTTTTTCATTCTCAGTAATTTTCAAGTACTGTCAATATTTCTTTTCCACTAGTTTTTAGAGTATATCCTCTCAATATTATAGCCTTAATCCAAGTCTGAACTATGTTTAGCCTCTAGGACTACTACTCCCCCCATGGTTTCTTATTGGTTCATTCTCCACAAATGAAAAAACAAGCAAAGTAAATCAATGCATGAAACCACAATACTTTTAAAAAGGCCATAGCAATCACCTCTGTTGACTGGACTTTCTGATCACCTTTTTCCTTCTCTCACCTTTATACTGACTCTTTATAGTTGACATCAGATTAAGATTGTGGATATTTAAGTAAGGTTCCTGTCAACTTCCTTTTCAAAAGTATTAAAACTTCCAGCCTACCTCACCTGTTTCTGACAGGTAAGCATTATATCTTTTGAAGTCTACAATAAACTTTTAGGATAGTTCTTTGCCAAATATGATGCCAAATATGAGAATGTGGCTTTTTCAAAAGATGCTAATAAGTTGTAGTGTTTTGATTATACAACTAAGTTAACAAAAATATTCTCCCAAGAATTACTCTTATTTGTGTTGGATACTTTCTTGGTTTACTGTCAGCAGTGAGAACACCTACTCAGATACAGCTCCATTTTAGATCTAATTATATATGCATCATTCAGTCCCGCCATCTTTCTAGCTGGTTCCTTAGAAGCTGATGTATTTTCTGGGTTGTATTACACTGTTGGGACATGGAATCAATAGTGACTTGAAAGAAATTTTATGGTTATTTTATATAAATTTACATTTCATCTTTTGATTTGAGCAAGAATTTAATCTTAAAAATTATTCATTTTCAAAAATAGGCAAGTTTAAACTTATGAAAAATCCCTTGTTAGGAACCTTTATATATCTTTTAAAATATTCACATTAACATTCCTTATCTTTCGTCAATCTTCACAAATTAATGTTTTTTCTTGAGTTATTTCTTCTGGATGAAGAATGCTATCATATTTAATGTCTATAATTATTGTGTCACACACTTATAGCTACAGTACCCCTATAATGTAAATACAATTTCATAATTAGGTAAAGATTATAGTGCCAAGTTAGTGTACTGAGTTCAAGTGTACTTAAATCTTAGAAAATAAGTTTTCTATTTTTTATTTTTTCCTGATCTTTGTGAAACTAGTATCCAGAGTTAACTATAATTTTATGTTAGTGGATTTCTATATATTCTCCTTAACAACCCTTTCCTCCATCCATAAGAAAGAAAAACAAGCTAGGACAAACTGTATGAAATTCAGCTTTCCTAGTATATTTCATGGCTATTTTATTCATCAGGCACTGTATTCAGGGCGTATATGTTTCTCAAGGTCCCCTCAAAATGTTGGGGATCTGAAAAAACACATGAAAAAAAAGCTGCAATTCAAAACAAATAATTAGATGTCTGCAATACTTACCATTATGCTATTTATAAATTCTTAGCTGTTTTTTTAAATGTGCTGTATGGATACATTTTAATGTTTATTATTCTCAATTATATTTTATTAACTATGCTATTACAGTTGTCCCAATTTTCCCTTGTCCCCCTCTACCCAACACCCTCCACTCCCTCAGGCAATCCCCACACACCAATGTTCATGTCCACGTGTCATGAGTGTAAGTTCTTTTGCTACTCCATTTCCTGTACTGTACTTTATATCCCCATGGCTGTTCTCTAACTATGTATTTGTACTTCTTAACCCCTTCAGCTCTTCACTCATTCCCACACACCCCTCTTCCATCTGACAACTGTCAAAATGCTCTCAGTATCCATGATTCTCTGTTCTTCTTGTTGGCTTAGGTTATTTTTTAGATTCAGTTGTTGACAGATATGTATTTATTGCCATTTTATTGTTCATAGTTCTGATCTTTTAATATGTTTTATATGATATGGAACTGGGAGCCTCTGAAACCAAGTTCTAATCAGTACTTTCACATTAAGCCAAGTTTATGAAAGTCTTTTTTTAAAAAGAAATTTTATTTATTTATTTTTAGACAGAAGGGAAGAGGGGGAGAAAGAGAGGGAGAGAAATGTCAATGTGTGGTTGCCTCTCACACACCCCCCTACTGGAGACCTGGCTCACAACCCAGGCATGTGCACTGACTGGGGATTGAACCAGCAAACTTATGGTTTGCAGGCTGGTGCTCAATCCACTGAGTCACACCAGTCATGGCTAAAAGTCTTAAAAATGACCTTAAACTCTTTTATTAAAGTATTAGGCTCAATTTCAAACAGTAGTTGGAGGCAAGGGTTTTAAACATTCCACTGTACAATGAATACTTTTGTGCTTTTTGTTTCTCAAAATAAAAGTTATTAAGCAAACGAAAGTTTTGGAAAGATATTCCATATGTATAAATTCTTTTCAAAACAAACAGAAAGGCATCAAAATGGACAAATTCATGTAATTGGAGTCAGTGATCTTTATTTTTTATTAGTGGGTGAAGTAAGTTGGTAAAGAACATTTAGAATGGTAAAAAAACTCAGTCACATTTTAAGAGTTGACATACATGTTGAAAAACAATTTAACGGTAGGCTTTATAATGTACTGTGATAGGAATAGGGAGTTTGAGACATATGACATGTTCCAGTGGGAAGATACTTTTTGTCTACTTCTAGAATAGGAATAATGGCCTTACAGAAACTTTGGGGTTATCATTTCCAGCCTGTACATCACATTAAAGGGAAAAAAATATACAGGTAAAGGGAGAGGGAGAGTCTACTTAATTTCTTTGTCAAAGACTTTGGATCAAATAAAATCATTTTTTGTAACTTTTTGATAATAATTAAATAAAATACTTTTCAGCATATATTATTAGCACTAATTGCTGATTAAGTTACAGGAATTAGTTCAAGTTTATCTTGTAAAAATCTCTTTGAGGGTCAAAAAATTCTTAAGAAATGCTGTTAGAAGTAGCTATTAACTTTATTTATAGTAAGCATTTACTCCACCAAAAAATTTGTAACTTCACAGAAGTATTACATGAACATATATGGTAAGTATTTTGAACCAATTCACCTGATGTGCTATCTTTGAAAATCCATGAAAATGAGAATTTTAGGAATTAGATCATTCAATCTTTTAATTCTTGATGTATTAATGTTTCCTTCCACCTCAAAAACCTTGAGTGTTAACTGTTACCCAGAGTTTATATGACTTTCTCAACCTGGTCACACTTAAAAGCAAAATCTCTCAAATACTCCTAATGTTACTCAGAAGAAAGTTATTTAAGCTATTGCAATTCCAATAGAAATACAGGCAAAATTATCTTTAATCAGCTAGAGTTCATTTTAAGCCCTCGAAAGCAATTCCTTTGGTTTATAGATTTAGTCAGGATTAAAAAGTGGTAAAACTCATTTCTTTAAGCAGCAAATCAACATTACCTACTGTATGGTCATACTAAACACAGTTGAAAGTTTGCCAAGGATAACCTTATTACCTATTAGTTATCCTTTTCTCTGTAGTGTTGAATGAAAATACTAAGAAAAAAAGTTAGGTAGGTAATACAGTAATAAATTCTTTTAGCATGTCTACATTAGAGTTTGAGGGCAGGTATTATTGACATGTAATATATATACAATGCAAATTATATTCAATTTTGATCATTATAAACACACATGTAAATACCTTAGTCAAGATCTAGAATAGCACTTTCTAGTAGAACATCTGCAGTAATAGAAGTGTTGTGTATTTCTACTGTCCACTTGCTAACCACTAGCCACATAAGGCTACTCAAAGTGGGGCAAACATGCCTGTAGATCTGAATTTTAAATTTCATTTAATTAATTTATAATTAGATTTTAATAGCCACATGCAGCTAGTAGTACCAAGATGGACAGGTGATATTTCTATCACCCTAGATAGTTCCCTCATGTTCCTTTCCAGTAAATTCTCTCATCATTCCTGCCATCATAGGGCAACACTAAATAAAGATTAGGTTTTCCTGTTTTTCAATTTTACATAAATGAATTCATATTATATGTATTTTTTGTGCCTGACTTCTTTTGCTAAACATGTCTTTGTAATTCATCCACGATTTTGTGTATGTTAGTAAGTTCCTTTTAATTGTTCAATAGTATTCCACTGTATGAATATATCACAATGTTTTTCCATCCTCCTCCTACAGACATTTTCCAATTATTTGGTTTCAAAGCTGCAAATATTATATTTAATGTTCTGCATTAGTTGAGGAGAAAAAGCTTCATGCTTTTTCAAAAAATATTTTGATCTAGAGAAAAGGTAATCAATTTATAATTCTATTATCATCTTTCTGGGCTGGGGTACAAATGAAACTCCAGGTTATATATAAGGAAGGGTATATCTCAGGACTGCTGATTAAACAATTAGTTGGTATTACTTAAAGAAAACACATGTAGAAGGACAAATCTACCAGAAAAAAACTGCAATGTTTTCAAAACAAAAATATATTTTGGGTTGGGATGGGTAGAGCTGGGGGTACTCTAGAGTGGCAAATTATGTATAGTTTTGAATTACCTTGGCATCTATCACTCCCTACTATTTTTGGTATTGGGTTGGCCAAAAACTCCATTTCATTTTCTATAAAAGACAAGACACATTTTTCATTTTCACCAATAACTTTATTGATTTGGATATTTTGAGTATGTCAGCTATCTCTCACTATTGGCTTCTAGTGGGTAGAGGCCAGAGGTGCTGCTAGACATCTTCCAATGCATAATACATCTCCACAGCAAAGAATTATTTGGCCAAAATGTCAACAGTACTAAGAAACTTCAAAAACCACTTTTGACACATTTGATCAGTCACAGGACCTTCTCCACACACTGCACAAATCTTTTTTTGCATTTCAGTTGTGTGTTTACCTTTCTTGAAATAGTAAAGCATAATATACTGAAAATGTTGCGTGTCTTCTTCCATCTTCAATATTAAAATGGCTGCACAAAATTCACTAATTTTGGTAAGTTTTTTTAAATGCACAATGATATGACAGCTGTGACAATATACAATCTAACAAAATTGTTTCAAAAGAAGTTAAAGACAACTAAGCACTACTAGAGCTATCATACGGAAAAAACTAAGCAAACTTTGGGCCAACCCAATATATGTATCCACAGAATTTCAGGTCTAGTAAAGATAATTACTGATCCAGTAGTCTAATTCCCCAGTGCTCTGCATGTCATAAGTAATCAATACATATTGGTTGAAATAAAATCATTTATGTCACATGAGAACTAAGACTCTAGATGCCTCTCAATTGAAAAAAAACCAGTAATATAATCAAGTGGAAAGTTTTTAAACAGGTGTGATTTCTGCTTTATAAAAGGATTCACTACAAATTCAATGGTGAGCTGCCACAGACTAATACATTAATTTCAAAACTCTCATACATACAAGTTTTCAAAAGTAAGCCTATCAGTATTTTACCTTTTCATGTGCAGTTCTTCTTTCAGCAAACACTGACGTTAATTTATTTTTGTAGATGTCAACAGGATGCAATAACAATAGATAACACTGAAAAGAAAATTTACCCTTAAGAATGTACTAATTTATAAAGTATTTAATCCATCCATAAATAATGAGGACTTTGTATTTTTCAAGAGGTTCAGATACAAACGGGTTAACTGATGTCTCTACTAATCATTCCAAGCTGAGACCAAAAACAATCTAAATTCAAAGGACACAAAATTTTAAATTCTTAGATATTGACTTTGAACATTTTGTAGAGAGGAACTATATCTGGCCCATTTTATGTACTGAACAAATAGTTACTGCATTGAGTTTACTGAATTTGTCAAGGAATGTAAGGTAGTTTTTTCTTAGGTACCTTTTATTATCAAGCCCAGTGTGTAATGTACTGTAACAGGCACTAAATGTTAGACACTGCTGATCTTTTCTGTGATGTCTCAACAAATAATTTATTTCTGAAATATATGCACAATTTATGTAAAGATACAACTATCTAGCTTAAAATTGACCAAGAAGAAGATCCTATCAGGCTGATTATAGGCAAAGATATTTCTAGGTTCTCTCATAACTAGTTGTAGCACAAACACATGCACGCTCTCAAATCTATAGCTTGAACTGGCTGGTTTTGTTGATTCAGTGTGGTGGTAATAACTGAAAAGTTCATATTATAGTAACCTTATTCTGGGTAGAAATCATATAATCATTATCCTAAAACAAGGGGAAATAAATCCTAACATTTAAAGAACTGACTTTAGAAAATTTATCTATATATCCTAACTCAAGAATATAGGCCAAATCAGGCAGGTTTAAAAAAAAAGTCTCTAAGCAGCTTAAAACTGATGTTACAACGTCCTTGCACAAAAGTCACACACTTTTTCTAAAGGAGATTTCCTCGAAGTACTTATTTATACTCTTGAGACAGTTTTGCTCAAGCTTCATTATGTGGTTTTCTTGCCTGCGGATTAAAAGCAGTAAATTAAAAGGGTGAAGAGGATAACAGCACTGTGTTCACTGACAGCAGTAAGAAGCAACAGCTGACAGTGGGGAAAGGGACAGGACAACTACAGCAGACAATAGGACTAAAAAAGCAAAGCTTTTCAGAGCTGTGTAGTGTGAGCAAACAGCTCCACACACCAGTACGGGGACAGAGGACTCCATCTGCAAACGTAATGAAGTGAGTATTCAGAATGACCACCAGTTTTCATTCACCTGGGATGCATACCGTATTTCCCATATGTATGTCGAAGTTATTCTTCCAAATCTGAAGCGCTGAACTGCTGTTGGTCAGCACACTGTCATTTTTCTCAGACTGGAAGAGCCTATTACCATGGCGGATCACGCAACCTTTAAGCTTTAGCTTCGTGCTCACCTCTGGTCACTGTTACATTGTAATTCAGTATTATAAGAACCTCTATAACTCATTGCAAAATTACCAAAGGCAACCACGTAACTTTCTCAAATCTATTGTTTAATTAGTTGATTCCAAAATACTCTTATCTAATATTCCATGACACAAGAGCCGTAAATTAAAACCACTGACTTTAAAGCCTGTGCCTGTTTGCTCTAAAATATTATGTACCTAATAGTGCTGTTGTGAAGATTAAATGAAATAATGTACGTAAAACACTAAGCACAATGTCTAGGGCAGTGTAACACCTCAGTAGCGGTCGCTATTATTATTTTAGCACTGTGAATTTATGTTGGCCCAAATCCCTTATTTGGCAGGTGCAAAAAAACGAAGCCTCAAGAGTAAGACCGACTTCCAAAGGTTCTGCTTGCAATGTTATTGTCTCCCATAGGCAGCTGAGCCGCACGGGCTGGAGGTCTGCCGTACTGGCAGGGTCCTGGGGCCAGCGCCGGCAGGACTCCGGCTGCAGAGGATGGAGGACCGTGAGCTGTCAGAGGCGGGGGGATACCAAGGCTGGGTACAGCGATAGCTACTCGAGTGCTAACAACACCTATCCCAAACGAAAGCCATTCGTGTGTCTCAACACAGCAGGTTGTCAAGTAACCGGGTTGAGCTGAAATTCCAGCTGGGTCAACTTCAAAGCGGGACGAGCACTTTACTTAAGGGCTAAAGATAAAGAAACTACCCGGGTGCTACCTCCGGAAGGTGTAAGCAACCCACCCCCCAGCGCCTTTCGCGGAGGGGGGCTGCCTTGCCTTTTCACATCTTCCGAGGAGGGCAGTTTCTTGCAGCTTACTAGCACTTAGCTCCCCGTCCCGCAGGGAGGCAGGGAGTGATGACCTAGCCTCTCCCCGGCGGAGGGCCGGCCGAGCTCCGACTTCCCCATCTGCGCGCCAAGCCGCAGCGGGACTGCTGGAGACCCGCGCGCCGCCCACACGCCCCCAGGCCCGCATGCTCTTAAGATGGCGGCCGCGGCCGCTCGCTCACGCCTCGCGGTCCGCACTCCTCCGAGTCGTGGCCTCAGAAGGCGGGAGCCGGGCGCGGAAACCAAAAGGGCGAAGGCGGCCCGGACCCTCCAGTGCAGCGCGGTTTCCGGAGCCCTGAAGAGCCTAGGCATGCTAGGAACCAGGAGGCGGATGCAACTAGGAACACCGCCTGCGCCTTAGAAACGAAGATTTTTAAAAAGGGAAAAAAGGGGGAGGTGGGGGACAGTAGCGGTAGAACATCCGGGACCCTCCGCCCCGGAAATGACGTTTTAGGTAGGGCGGGCAAGGCGGCCGCTCTTCAAATTAGGTTCTACTTTCGAGTTGTCTGTCCAGAAAGTGTATGGACTTGCACTCATCACTTTCCTCCCTGGGGTTGTCCCTTTGGCTCCGGCGACTCTGGGGCTTTTTTATGCACAAAGCTTGCTGCTGGGTCTGGCAGGTCTCCTTTCACGAAAGGTACCCTTCGCACCACGCCCCTCAACTCCCAGTCTAGCCTCACCAGAGCATGTGGTAGTTCACTGACGGGAAGGCTCTGGGGCAACTCCAGGCTCTGCCAAATCTCTGAGTATCTTTATTCGGAGACCTTCCACAGAACCTTCGCCACCTGTCCCACAGACCGCGACCTGCGGCTGTCAGTCTTGGGGCTGAGCCCGCCTCTTCCGGCGACTCGCCGGCCCGCCTCCTCCTCTCTTCCCTCCCCCACCCCTCCCCTTGCGAGTGTCTCCCTCTCCCTTTCGCTCTCTCTCTCCCTCTCTCTCTCTTTTGTGAGTTATAGCAACCGTTGCCTTGTGAATCAAGCGCCATAGTCACCGTAGTCCTGGCGACTGTTACCCATCAACAACAACTACTCCTCTCCTCCTCCTCCTCCTCTTCCTCCTCCTCCTCCCCACCACCACCATCTCCATCACCCACCAACAACACCACAATAATCCACAGCCAAGGTGAATATTCTTCGGTCTCTACATGTGTGTGGATGCGTGTGAACGCGTGTGTCCGTGCGTGTGTGTCCGTGTGTGCGAGCCGAGTGTGGCTGTGCGGGGTCTCACTCCTGACACCGGGGACTGTGCCGCTGCGGCGCCGCTGCCGAGGGGATCGGTCCCCCGGGCTTGTTTACAATGGACCGTGCGCGCCGCGGCTGGGTCGGGGGTGTGGGCGCCGCGCCGCCCGCCCGCCGGCCCCGGCCCTGCACGGCCGCGCTTCAGGGATGGAGTGGGAGCTCGGGGGGCTGCGAGGCGAGCGGGAGAGGGAGCCAGTTTTCCGTAGCGGACGGTGCAGCTCTCTCCTAGGTCTTGTCTGAGGAGGCGAGTCAGGTGAAAGCAGAAGGAATTTTCTTCTTTTTCAAAGCTGCTTGTTTCTTGCTTCTTTCAAAACCGAAATGGACAACAGTGTGCAAGGGGGACACTAGAGCTGATGTTTTGTTGTTGTTGTTCACTTTGTGGGGCCTTGGTAAAGGTTTTGTTATTTTTACCCTCTTACAAGGGTGAACTTTTTCCCACCGCCCATTCCCTTCGTTTTTGCCCCTCTATGCCTTGTGCTAAATGGTCTGCTCTTCTTCTACCGTCATCAGCTGCACGGTTTTCTTTCTTGTTCTTTTTTCTTTTAAAACTGTGTCTTCTTTGTGCTGCAAACAGTCTTAATATCCATTCAACACTCTTCCCTGCTCCTCTTTCTTCTCCCCCCACACCCCTCGCACACACCGAAACCTGGGGCCTCTTCGCTGCACTGGGAAAGAGATTTTTTAAAAAGTCTCTCTCCTCTGCCTGTCTTGATGTGTGTGTGTGTGTGTGTGTGTGCGTGCGTGTGCGCTTGTGATTTAAACCGGATGCGGGGCATCTGTGATACTTGGGCTAGTAGTTATTGACAGTGCTTTATCTTTCATGTGGAGCCCGGAGGGGCAGAGTGAGGCTCCATTTCACTTTGATGAGCCTCCTTCCCCACCGTGGAGTGTTGGCAGTTTTCGTTGTGGTTATAGGACTTTGTGTGGATAAACACACAGGGAAAGGACAGGAGGAAGCTTTGCGAGAACTCAGGTTGCAATGTTATTTGTGACAGTTATGATACTTTAAAGAGGTTTCTTTTTTTCCCCCTCTTCATCTTCTGTGTTCGTTTTTCTTTGAGAGTTGAAATTGAAGTCAAGTTGTTCATAAAGAATGTATGAAGCTTCTCAACTTGAAACGTGTGTATATTTCACTTTCTTTATGGTTGTTAAGATCTAGGCATGTGTGTACTTAACATTCTTTACTTATTTTTGGCTTGCTTTGGACAGTGACTTAAACCTGGTGAGGGGAGAGAACTTTCTCCTTTTCAAGTCTCTTTAAAAAAACTGTTTTTCTCTGTAGATTTGAGTACTTATCAGTCCTCAGGTAGCGGGGCTCTTGGTTAGAGGTAACTGTTTTCTAGATCATTTTTCATTCTAACGTTTAATTAATAGATTATCAGTAAAAAGTTTTGATAATGTGTGCTAAAACAAATACTGTTATACTTGCACATACTGAAGTTTTCAATTTAGAATTTTAAAGTGCTTATTTAAACAGTCTTTTTAACAGTAAACATATATTGATTTACCTGACAGAGCAGCCTATGAATAATGTGACAGTATTAATTATTCTTGAGATTGTCAATGAGCAGGTTGAGTAATTATAATGTTATTAAGGTTAATACTTTGTAAAATAAAAGTTGGGTTTAAAATTTTTTTTCTTTTCCAGTTCATTTCCTTGTGATTGCTATTTTAAATGAGGATGGTATTTGGGTCTAAAGTCTTTCTCTCAGAGCACTCACATTCCTTTATATTTTATTCAGCCTCCCGTCTGCAATCTGGGTTCCATGGAAATCACTGATACTAACTTGTATTTTTTTTTTCTGTTCAGATGAGTGTCAAATGCCTGAACACTTTTGGATGGCGAAGCTCCTGGGTCCCATAAACTCTCTCTGAAGTTAATAGGAGTTTTGCTATCTTGAGATAGCATCAGACCTTATACTACTTACATAATAGGTTTTCAGCTGAGTAGGTTATATGCTATAATGTTATGGTTTAATATTTTTATTTGCAGTGTCCAAGAACTTTTTTGAGGCATTTGTTTATTACAGTGATCTCAGGTTCAGTAATTTATACTTTCATTCATAAATTGATTTGAAAGCAGAAGTTAAACTGAAGTCTGTTTTCCATTTTTAAAAGTACATATATAAAAGTTGCTGTTAGAGATGCTTTGGGCTCAAGTATGTCAATATTATTCATCTGGATTGAGAAAATAATAAACAGAAATAGTAGAAAATGATAAATTTTAAAGTGTAATACAAGGATAAATACTTAGCCCTTCATTTATTCTTTCTGTGATATTTAGCCTAGAAGGGACTATATTATATATTGGTATTCTCTGTTCTCAGTTTTTAGACTAACAAATCTCTGAAAGTGAGTGACCACACGTTAACACTAAAAGTATTAAACGAGAGTCACTTGTAGCTTGTTTTTAGTAGCTGAATATATCTATGATTCATTATATATCCTAATGCTTATCTCAGTCTTTTTAGATTGTTTGACCAATGAATTGTATTGATCTGTTTAGGCATATTTTTGTATTACATTCACATGTATAATATAGTAAACTGAAGTGCATTCCTAAAATGCATCATCATATAATTTTTTCACTATATAGGGTACATATACCTAATTTTAAAAGTAATATTTATTCCTTTAGTATTCAAGTAGTCTCGTACTCTGCTTAGGTATTCAAAAGGTTTGTAGTTCATGAGTTTAATACAATGTAACCCTAAACAAAAAATATATGTTCCCTAAACAAAGTTAATATGACATTTTTTACTATTAAAATTTAGCAATTCAAAGTGAATAAATCATAAATCAAGATAGATTTAATGTGTTATTTAAATGATATGTGTTACTTTTTGGTAAACCATGTTATTATTCTTGAGAAAGTTGATTTTGTGCGTGTGCTTTCCTTATATTCCCAGCTAAAGAAATCAGTAAATTAGGTAGAGTATGCTTTTGTTTTTCAAATTTTATGAAGCCTGTGTGTGTGTGTGTGTGTGTGTGTGTGCGTGTGTGCGTGCATACGCATTCAAAGGGGTGGATATATAGCATCAGATCTGTGGAAAGAGGTAAAAAATACCCCAACTTTTCTGAACAGTCCAATAGGAATATTAGTGTGTTCTTCGTATTGTAGTGAGACTGTGTTAAAAGAAATGAGAATGCCAAAGAAGTAAACTTTTAAATTTAGAAGTCTCCAAAGAAGTAAACCTTTAAATTATGAGGAGTCTGTTGTTTTTTTTTGTTTTTATGTTGAGCACTAGCCTAAAAATCTACTTTGTCACCTTAAAAACAGCTTCCCTGACGTAACCATTTACCATTAACTCTTTGTTATAAATTCCCACTGGCTATCAAAAACCAGATTTTAAATTCCTTTCTGTTCACAGGTGCGTAGTGTTCCCATATTTTGGATTAAATAGATTTGACTAAATCAAGCTTGTTAGGGACAGATGGCTGCTTTAAACAGGTGTCACTTTCATTTCTATTGCATTGTGTTGGGAACTTCCAGTGGTTCACAAAAGGACTGTCTAAAGCAGGTGGCATCCTTTGCTTTGTTCTTAGTAAAATATACTTTTGGAGTTAATTATTTTCCTAGGAAAGGTTTTTTTAAGTAAAAGTTTTGATCTATTCATAGTAAGATTTGTAATTTAACATAATTTTTATTTCTGAGTACTACTCTGTCTTTAAGCTATATGAGTTGCAGAGACTTCCACAAAATACTTAAAAATCCTTAATAGTACTGATAAATTCCCTTTGACTTCAGAAAAAATACTCAGGGGCACTTTTCACAATTAGTCAAATTCATCCGAAGCAAGAAGCGAAGACAAGATTTGAATAAAGTAAAATTTGGTTAACATGACAAATTAACTTTTGCCATCCCATATGGAAAGAATGTTTTTTGGTTGCATTGTTTTAATAAGAATGATATACGTTGGAAACCAGTGTTGTTTATGTTGTTTCATTATTTTAAATATTTTTCAAAGTCAAATATTTTTCTCACCTACTTGAATTGTTAGTATAAAGTTTTTAGTGCTCTTTTTAAGTGAAAATTATTTTTAAGCATTAATGTTTAAAAATATGTACTGGAGTAAATAAAAGAGTATGAGCACTGATTTATAAGGTTCATTTTTACTCTGGTTCTATCCGTGTGGGAATTTTATATGTCTTATAACAGATGCACCAGAGGGTGCTGTGCTGTTTGCAACATGAGATTATTATCAATAAGAATGTGAACTGATTAGAACTTTTATTTAAGGAAAATTTTAATTATATATGCATTCAATCATGTAATAGCCTTATTTCTATGTATTTTAAATTTAATATACTGCCTTAATTGGCAGTTTTATATCAAAGCCTGCCTTTTTCTGTACTAATGTATATTAATACAACATAAAACTGTATCAAGATTGATACCAAGATTGATATCTTTGACATAGTTTGAATGTCAGCATTAGTCCAAATGGACATTGATCATATTCTTAGGCAGGTATTTCAGTTTCCATATGAAAATTTTAGTTTCACTTGAGAATCATGCTATTTTGGTAGTGTGGCTTTATACTCAGTAAATTTGCTATTATTGGCACATAGCAATGTATTGTATATTCTTTAACATGTTTATATGACATGAGTAGTCATATGCTTTTTATGGTATGATCTTTAAAAAAGCTACCTCAAAAGTACAAATGGCAATAATATTTATCAAACTAATTAAATTAACAATAATAATATTAAAAATTATAGGGAGAATGCAGTCCCCACTTTATGATATTGAAGTAGCCTGAATATTTAATTGGGCTTTATTATCTGAAAAGTTTTATTATTTTCAAAGATTTTATTTATTTATTTTTAGAGAGAGGGGAGGGAGAAAGACAAGGAGAGAAATATCAACATGAGAAACATGCCTCTCCTACTACGTTCAGCAACTGGGGACTGAACCTGCAACCCAGGCATATACCATCACCTGGAATCAAATGGGCGACCTTTTGCTTTGTGGGACAGTGCCCAACCCACTGAGCCACAATGGTCAGGGCTAAAAAGTTTCAGATTCCCTGAACTGGAAGTGATCTATCTGAATATTTGTTCACTGAGAGTTTTTTTTTAGGAGAATAATTGATTCCAATCTCTTGGGGTTTGATTGCATCATCGATTTTCCTTAGCAGTGTGTACTGTAAAAGGTATATCACTGAAACAGTGGTAGTCACTGTCTTCCTCAAGTAGCTTAGAAAATTATGGTTATATCATACAAACTTTTCTTCTTCTAGGTAATGGATTTATCTGTACTGTATCTAACATTTAACTACAATCAGCAAAACATGGTATTTTTATGAAGCACCTTTATCAGGCATAGAATCCAACTGTTGGAGTGCCACAAAAAATCCAAAACATCCATAGAGAATAACATTAATTTTAAATACCAATCTTATTAAGTTAGGCATTTGTCTTTTAAAATGTGGTCCTACTGTTTGCCATTTAATTGATGCCACTAAGATTTCCAGAGTATATCATATTGTTTTAAACTTTTATGTTTGAAGTTTTATATTTCATATCAAAATAAAAGATGTACTTAATGAAAGCAAATCAGTTAAAATTGAAATATATTTATAGGATCAGGTAGGTCTGTTTTGTTCTTCAAATCAAGGGCAGAAGTATACTGGTCAAGAACACAGACTTTGGAGTCAGATTTCAGTTAATCTAATTAGCAGTGGGACCTGGGACAAGTTATTTATTTTCACCTGGCCTCAGTTTTCTCATCTGAAAAATAGGATCAGTCTTAACAAGGGCGCTGTGAAGATTAAAGGGGATAAATCGTGTAATGTGCTTTGTTCAATATTTGACACAGAATACACACTCAGTACATATTGGTTCTTACTAGGGAATACTATAAAGTACCCATTCTAATCTTTATGCCATTTAAGAATCCTTTCAGTATACTCCTAATCATTTTCCCAGTGGGCCCTAAGTTTTGAAAGACAGTGTCCACTCATCTACGCTTGTTAAATAGTTATCCCCCCTCCCTTTTTAAAAATAAAGACACAAAACTGTCAGCTACAGGTTTGGATTACCATTTGATAACCAACCTTGTCATTTCACTGAATTAATAGGGCACTAACCCAAATGATATTTTAGTTTTGCTCTGAAGCCTTATTATAACGGATTTCTTTTTCCTGTTCCAGGGATCTTAGACTGAGGACTAATGGTGCAACATTTCATAAACTCTTCCACTTCCCACTGTCCACTTCATCATACCATGTACATTTTCCTTTTCACATCTGTTATGGATGAATTCATTAGAAAACATATTGAGCCTTATTTATATGCTTTATACAAAACACAGTCATCAATATGAAATAACAATAAATAATTGTATCAAGATGAGTTTATCAAGAAATTATTCTATAATTTTATAATGCATTGCTTATAATTATTTTAGTAAGGGTAGAAAAATGTGTGAAGTCACCACTTGTATACCTGTAGTGATAAGTAATTTTGGAATAATTTGCCAACTTTAAGGTATAGTAACCTTGGAACATTATGCAATAAAACTTATAATATGAAATTGTACAGTAAAATATCAACTTTGGCTCCATTTCTTTGGAATTTAAAGATGTTTAAAGAAACATTTTACTTGGCTGCTATATATAAAGTTGCTATTTAGTAATTTACAGTATAGATTTTTCTTAAGCAATTTATTAAGAAAGGATTTTTTTTCTCATTTTAGAGTAATCCAAAATAGCCCTAATCTTTCTCAAACTGGAAATGGCACTTATACATTCCGATTGGAAATTTACTTGGTACTGTGTGCCATCTTTGCTGAAGCATTGCGTATTGTATAGGTTTTTCGTGTGCCTCTCTCATCTCACCTGCCGCCATCCTCCCAGTCCTGTTAAGTGTTTAGTTAATTATATGACTCTGTTTACATTGTTTTATAATTAGCCCTGACATATAAAGTAGGCAGGTTCAGCTCAGTCATCTCTTGTGCTTCCTTTCTCTAATGAACACATATTTTTAAAGGAATTTTTGGGAAAAGGCTAAGAAATGTGACTTAAATGGTAAAGTTATATGTCATTCTCACCATTTCAATCTATTATTTTTTCCAGTTTCTGTACATCTGACTTCCCCTTTGAACAAATAACATGATATTGAACCACTAAAGATATAACCCCCGAGCATGATTTTGCTTCAGAAGGTTCCCTTCCCAGTCCTGGCTATGGTCTGGACTCTAGGTTAAATCTCTAGTCTAGTCCAAGAATACTGTGTTTGCACAATCACATATGCCTGCTTATTGCTGACTCTGAGCTCCTGGACTCTTCTTTCTCGCTAGTTTTAATAGAAGCTGTAATGCCCAGTCAGTACTGTTTGCTTTACAGTGCCTGGTCAAGACCATCAGAGGTTCCTGGTGCTTCCTATTTAAGCAAAAATTGGTAAGGGCTGGTAGGAGCTGAATCCAGGAAAACTAAGTGTGAGGCAGCTGGCCTGAAAATAAAACTACCGTGAGCTGGTGAGCAGAAACATATTGAAAAGTTACATGGAAGGAGAGAGAGTGATTAGGCTAAGAAATAAAGATCTTTAAAAGTGCCAGCCAAAGGAGGGTGGAGGTTCTGTTCTGGTACTCTTGTCACTAAAACCTTAGGCTAAACCTTCTAGCTCTCAGTTTTTCCATCTGTAAAATGAAACAGTATGGCTATGTGATCTCCAAAACCCTTTTTAGCACTGATAGGCACGATTCTGTAATAAGATTGGCACTGCAAAAAGGGGACCATGCCAATAACATCGAGTCAGGAATTGGTGTTTCTGGATGGCTGGGGTCATGGGAGAGGGGAGTGGAGGAGGGAGGGAAATGGAGACAACTGTATTTGAATAACAATAAAAAGAGGGAGAAAAACAAAGGAATTAGTGTGTCCTTTGCAGATGGACTGAAAGGCTAGCATTTTGCTTGCCTATTGTTTCTTCTGATAAGAACAGCAAAGAACACCCAGAGCCTAGGTCTAGCGTAATGGCCATACCTATGACAGCCTCAGAGGGTCCCTCCATTTCAGTGGCCTCTATGGGAGCTGAGGCTAAATGCTCTGATTTCTTCACCCACTTAGGAATTAGCTGCGTCTGACAGCCTGAGTTCCTAACCAGCCAGCGCCTCTATGTCTGTGTTCCAGACAAGTGTCTGACAGTTGGGGCTCCTGCCTGTTGTTCACCGATGAGATATTTAAAACAGGATACAATTTCTCAAGTATGTGGACAGGCAGTATGACACAGAAGGGGAGGGATTTGCTAGCTTTCTCTCATCAGAAGCAATAAAAATTAATTTAGGTTTCTGTTTGTCACATTTTTTCAACATTTCTTCTTCAGTTATTAAAACCATGACTTTTTCTTCCCTTCATGCTACTCAGGTGGTTTTGGAAGAACTAAAGTCCTGTCAAGCAATCTAGGCAAGTTCATAGAGCCTTGGAGTACTTTGAAACCCTGCTCTGGGAAGCATTGGCCGTCATCCATACTAATATTCTTTTATGTTTTTCATTGGTAATACTTACCGCTTTTCCATTTTTTCTGATTATTATTTATACTTGGACATTCTTTTAAATTTTAATTTTAATAATTTTTTGTATTTAAAGATTTTATTTCTTTTTAGAGAGGGAGGAAGGGAGGGAGAAAAAGAGGGAGAGAAGCATCAGTGTGTGGTTGCCTCTCGCGTGGCCCCCACTGGGGACCTGGCCCACAACCCAGGCATGTACCCTGACTGGGAATCAACTAGTGACCCTTTGGTTCTCAGCCTGAGCTCAATCCACTGAGCTACACCAGCCAGGGCTTGGATGAGCATTCTTTTTATTCAGGTTTGATAGAAAAATTGTCTCTTGGTCAAGAATTGTATATTTTTGTAGAATTTATCATTCATGTTAATTTAAAACGTAGACTTATCAAGATTTTAGAGCATTGCAGACTGTGAAAGAAAGCATTTTTGCATTAGTTCAAGATGTCTTATGTTCTGCTATATCACACCTTTTCCACCAATCTAATAAAGAGTGTATGAAAGTTAAATGAATTGTAATTATTGCTGCTTTTAAAATTATTTTTGAATAATTATTGATTAAACATATTCAAGAGTCTGAACTACTTTCAGATTTGAATGCTCGATAGCATTAGTTTATTTCAGTACAATCACTAGCATCCTTAAATGTATCTGGCCCTCTTTGGTGTCAATCAGCATATTTTATCTTAATGTTCAAACTCATTTTAGAAATGCTTTGCTTCTTTTGATTAAGTTTCTTTCTGCCATGCCTTAGTTGGGGTGAGGCGGGGTGAGGGACGATGCTGGAGAGAGACAGGAAGAAGCAGATACATTTAGAAATCATATCCTTTTTCCATTGTTAAATACTGGTACATTGTATATTCTATCCAGTTTGATTTTTGAACAACAGTTTGGTGGGGGTGGAGTTTGAGGTGGGGACTGCAGGCGTGGGGAAGGAGGAGACAGAAGTGACTAAGGTGATTAGAGTTTTTTTCCAGATCTCTTTACTTTCCTGAGGTAGTATTGTGCCTAGTACATATACTTTTGTGAGGATAGGCTTCTTAATTACTTTATATTTGTGATCCTTTCCTCCTAAGTCTGTACATCTGTCCCTTAGTACATTAGTGGATGTGCAATAATACCCTTCTAAAGAGTCTGTATTGTGGTTTAGTCATGCACAGCTTTAGAAAGGTAGCAATAGAAGAAGAGTACTGAGAAAACTAGTTTGTGCGCCAGATAACAGAAATAATGTCTTAAATCCACTCGTCTGCATTCTGCTTTGGGTAGATTGTTTTGTGGGTATACAACTGTATGTGTGTGTATATGTATATATGTGTGGACATGTGTACATATATGTGTGTGCACATATATGTACATGTATATACATATACACACATTTTTTCAAAAGAATCTCTATTTTCCCCTGCTTCTGTTTAGGCTGACATTTAAAGAACCAAAGAGTATAAATTTGTCCCATTAGGCTTTCACTGATTGGCATCTGATTATATCTGATGACAGTCTTGGAGATAAGTTTTAATGAAGTGTAGGCGTAAGGGTCGTTAATAAAAAACATATGGAAAGATACTGTATTAGTGATCTGGAAATCACCTTTACCAATTTAAATTTATAGTATGTATTTTGATGAAAATGAAAACCTAACATGGAATATTAATATACAGACACTAGATGAAGTCAGATTCTTTATTTTACAATGTGATTATATTGTATACTTTAAAGGACATTTTAAAACATTTTGTTTAAAAAGTTACTTTATATTTTTAGGGTTTGTTTATTAAAAATGGAATTTGGCTTAGATACTATGTTTTGTGTATGTTTGTGTGTGTGTAGATGTTTAGAAAATCATTTAAATATACATTGTGCTTGGTGCTTAGGATCTATTCATACCATTTTTGCTTACTGTTTTGCTTACTGTACATATCATGTAACAGTTTTAGAAACCGCTCCAGTGCTATTTTTCTTGAGGCTGAGAAAATTAGAAGAAATGTTTGACTTAAATTCTTTGAATGATCTTTATATGACTTGGGGAACAGTTTTTAATAATGCCTCACATTATATGATAATTTTTAGAGACTACTTTTAGTTAATACAGGCTATGAATACTGAAGTTGAATTATATCATAAAAACAAAAAATGTAATTCTTTAGTATTATAGATTAAGATATCATATTGCTGGATCAGCGTTTGATCTGTTCTTTTATTTTTAGAAGTTTGTCAAGTTTTGAAATGTAAAGCCTTTTAAATAATGTTGAATGAGTAGAGCTGTCTAATAAAAGTGGATTATGTTTCAGCAAAAGTTTGAGAACCATATGGCTGGACATCATGTGGAATTTTATTTTTGAAATTGGGAGGCAGTGTATTTTAATGTTTTGATTGGGTTAGACTTTATCATTTATTGATGTTGGCAGAAATGCAAGTGACCATGGTCTGAAGATGTGGATAAAAGTAGTTTTTGAGAGGAATTCGTTGTAGTGATCCTGATATTTCATTTACCTCCAGTCCTACTGCCCTTGGTAAACTTTAAAGTAAAAGCTTTTTTCTTGAGCAATATAAGCCTCTCTCTCATATTGTGATTTTGTTAATTTACATTGCTGTCTGGAAATTCCCAAATCTTACAGCACAGTCTTGTGTGAGGTGTTGTGTGTGAGCTTTGGAAGTTTACCTATTGGTTTACAAACCTTGGAAGGAATGCCAATAGGTTTTGCCATGCACAGAACAACGCCTTACTTAATCTGTAGGAATGGGGTAAGAATGAGGGTACATCTGGGCAGGATCATATAATTGAGAATACTAGGGTATGAAAATGATTAAATATAATTAAGGGAAAAAGGTCATTTTACGGGCTGTAGGTATTATAAGAAACCCAGTTTACCATAATCAGCATATCTAGTAAATTGCCACTGCTGCTGTTAATAATATTATTTCTAATATTTGGTTCAAAAACATTCTAGCAGAGGCCTAAGAGATTATTGGATATATTAGTCTATAAGCTTATAGTTTTACATCATTGTCCTTTAGCTTTTACTTTTGAATGAGGATTAAAAGATTTATATCAATGTGTATTTAGTGAGTGCCAATACAATTTTAGTTAATTTAGAAATCCTGAAATGACTCAGATTTCTATTGAATTTTAAGGACCATTTTGAAAAAAATGAGAGGATTGAAGTATTAGATGCAGCGTTCATATTCCAGCTATATGGACATATTTTTAAGGTTTCAAATTGTAGAAGACTACAGAAATGACAGATGATACTTGGGAATCAATAGATAAAAAAGAAGGGTAGGAGGAGGTATTGAAAATGTAGTTAGATGAAATTAGTGGATAATTTTGAAGTAAAGGTAAAAATAAGATAAGATAGATAAATGAAAGTATGAATGGTGAACTAATTTGTTGGAAGAAGTCTTTTTTTCTTTTTTGCCTTACTCTGATTTTAACTAATAGGGGAAGGTGAGGAACAGAATGTACTTAAATTTCTTTATGGGCACCATTTTTTTATATTTGTGGGAAATATAAACCTCGGAGAACTTTGACTATTATAGGGTTTCATTATTACTGTTGTGCTTAGAGAAGTATTAAATTGAGATATTATATTAGTTTTCTTGTAATTATTTTATTACAGGTATATATTAGTATACAAAGTATAAATAATTAACATATTCACTTGAGATATCTGATTAGCTTATCTGATATCTAAAGCAGTTTACATTTGGGAAGCCAATGCATAATTGCATAACTGTGCATCATAACTGTATATCTTAAACTGTCTTATTTTGGAACTTACATAATTTACACTGAAGTAAAGAGAATAGTGTAGTGAATCCCCATGTGTGTGTTCATCACAAAGATTTAACAATTAGTACCTTCTGTCCTTAAGTATATATAATTTGAAATATTGAAATAAACTTGAATCCTTTATCTTGTGTTGTTCTGAAAAAAGTTTAATCTAATTTTAAATGTGGACATGAAACAATGCTTATATTATTTTTAATACAATATTTTAGTTCTGATTGATCATGTTGTTTCTCCTCAGCACAGCATTTATGTAAATCAGAAAGTTTGCGCTCAGTCGTTGGTAGTTTTTTGTTTAGGAATTCTAAGCTTTTCTACTTGAAATCTGACCTGTCATTAACGAAGGGTACAGGCGTAAGGTTTGAACCACACAAGAAACAAAGGTCTTGAGATCCACCTCTCAGAGTTGAAGTGTTGCAGATCTTTTGTACATCATTCTTTTAATTTTCTTGTGTGTAGATTTGGGTGAACTGGTAAGAGCCATTTTGTAAGTTGGTAAGGGAAGAGAACAAATTAGCTTCTGGAATATTCCCTTCAAAGTTAGCTACTTAGTTACTGGGACATAATAGAAGAATATAAAGGAAGAGACATCCATGGGTAAGAGCTAATGTAGTGATAACTTAAAACATCATTCAAAACAATGTGATATTTTCTGATTCACCAATTTCAGGGAATGAAGAGGTTCTCTGAGGTTTTTAGTTTGTTTTTATTTGGAGTTAGGCAGATACAAAAGAAGCCTATTTTCCAATGCTGGACTTTATAGGAAAAAAAGTGCATTCATGTTGGAAATTATTCTTAATGAGCTCACTAATATGTATAATAAGTAATGATTAAGGTCACTTTAATAAACACAAAATGTAGATCCAGATCTCTTTCTTCAAAAGCTGATGTTTCCCTGTTTGAATCTAATTAAATGATTTAGGCGTGAAGAAGTAAATACATTACATGACATAAGTCCTGCATTTTTAAGTAATGTAACTTTAATTGCTGAACTTGTTTCTGATCCAAAAGTTTCTGTATAAATGTATATGACTTAAAATATTTTGGCAGTCTTTTAAAATATTTCTACTGTAGGCTAACTAGCCAGACAGAATAGTAAAGTGATATAAAATAACCAAAGTGATGCATTAATTAAATGATCTTATCCTATGACTAAACTATAAGTTCTTTTCTCAAAGAGTTATGTTTAATTCTTTCTGCCACAAAACATCTAAATTAAATTAAGTCATCCTGTATATTACATTCTCGTATATTTAAACTTTCCAAAAGTAGATAGAAGATGTAATGTATACAAAAGAACACCAGTATAAAGCTTAATCATCCAAACAATGCTTGATCAAAATATAAATGTAACCCTGAAAAACGAAAGGTCACGTAATATACATTTTAATTTTAGTAATATTCATAGAAGATTTTATTATGAATTTTTAAAAGTTTTATTATGGATTTAATATAATACCAATGTAAATGTTGTTTCTAATAATTTTTTTTCTGTGCTTTGTATCCTACACAGAGTTGAAGTATTATATATTTGGCTTTTCATTATTCTACATTCAAGATAGCATCAATTAAAGCTGTGATTTTCAGCTTTTTCCATCTCATGGCACACATAAACTAATTATTAAATTCTGTAGCACACCAAAAATACATATTTTTTGCTGATCTGATTTAGAAAACAGATATTCACACTAGACAGCCATTGTTGTGTTTGTTCTTGTCATTTCATTTCTTCATTTGACAATCTAAGGGAAAAGAGGTCAGTATACCTAATTAAGCAGTCATGTATTGCATGTTTTAAAAATTCTTGTGGCACACCTGTTGAAAATTGCTGAATTCAGCAATAGTGATTTTATTCTAGTGTTTAAAAGTCTTCTTTTTAAAAAATTTAACTACCACTGCATTTATGCCATGTGTATAATTTAAAATCCAACCATTTACAATAAGAGAATTATAATATTGGTCTACTTATTTTATATTGGAGTAGCTCCCTAACAGCAAATAATGTTTTGATTTGGAAGGACACCATGTAAAGAAAAGCTTTATCCAAGAATTGACTAGTACTTTAGAACCTGACCTGTATGCATAGTGGCTAACTCTTAGGTCTGGAGCTGGAACTGAAAACCCTTATGATGAGGTCAGAGGCTCAACTTCAGCCTTTCTCCCTGTTTCTGCTTAACTATTTCTGCTGTCATATTCTTCTGCTCATTCACTGTGTCTAGTTCTGGACAGCCAACCAAAAGGGACTGCCGAGCCAGGGTGCTTGCTAGAGAGTAAAGAAGTGAAAAGGTCTGTCATTAGAGTTATACATGCTTCCAAATGGCATAAATATGTAGGATTCCAGTACAGACATAATTAGAATCTTTATCTTTTAGAACCAGAATTTGGAAAAGACTTTGGAAGTTACCTAGTTCAACCCACCACCCTCCCCACCACCTATTTTAAAGGCGAGGAAATGGAGGGTAAGTGACCTGGACAATGGCAGCTCTTGTCAGAGCTGGGGCTCTTGGACCCCAGATGTCCTACTTCTCTACTGGCTTTCTCCTGTTATAACTAGTGCAAAAGCTTGTCTTAGGGCACACAACCCAAATAAATGTACTACCTGTGCTACTCAGGACACTTGATTTTATTTACTCATTTGTACTCATTTATACAATATATGAGTACAAATTATTTACTAATTTGTACTCATATATTTTCTAGAAAAAGTAAATTAAAGTTTTGTAATTCTGCATTCTAAATAAATATTTTTTATCTTCAACTGTAATTTTGGTATATAGATCGTTATTTAATTGCTTTATTTTAGAATAGCAAATAAAATTTTAAATATTTTCCCACACCATCTGTAGACAGTATAATAAGGGGAAGTACCATATTTGTTAGATTTTTTTAAAAAGAAAAATATGTTTTTGTCACTATCATTTGTATTTTTCCCCTGCTAGGTGCTAGTGATGTATGTAATGATCAATATACTGGCATAAATAATTCTCAGTCCTGGTATGTACCTCTGCTTTTTTGGTGAGGGTAAGGGCGATTCTAACCAGTCTACCTAAAGATTGTTGTAAACTACTGAATTATTAATCAAAAAAATTGAAACATTTGTTCCTGTAGGTCATTCTCTTTTGGAACAAAATAAAAATACTGGCAGCTGATATCTGTGGTACAAGCTGAGACTTGCCCAATTGGGCTTTAAAGGTGTTGCAGCACTCTTAAGTAAGTGAGAACCAACAGAGTGAGAACCTGAAAGGATTGCCCTTCATTCCATAGCAACCAGAAGCAATACCAGCAGTCATGCTGTCGTATGGCTGCTTATTTTCTTAATCTGAATTTTTGGAAGGATATATTGTTTGCTAAATAATAGTATGAGTTGGTGGCAGGAAGAAGAAATCACCAAGAGTGTGTGTGTGTGTGTGTGTGTGTGTGTGTGTGTGTGTGTTAGAATTGGAAGTAAATCTGTGAGGTCAGGCTTGAAAATAGTTTTGGTATACTGTTTTGTGATAAAAAATGCACAATTTGAGCACTAACCCTATTGGTTATCTGAAACAATCACTCTAAGGGAGACCAAGAAAATGACAACTAAACTTTCTAGTGATAGACTGAGGCTCTTACCATCCTCATCTGTGGTACCAAGTCTGAAAGCATTTATATAAAATAGAAGTAGGTTTCCTTATAGGAGAAAACCATTTGTCATTTGTTCTTAATAAGGTAAATCCCCACGGATAAACCTTTCTTGAAGAACTGTTCCCTTTGGATTTATCTTTGCCTTCAATAAAAAAGGAGATATGATAAACAAAAGAATGATGAAATATTAGTTAGTTCTTGCATTTTTGCCTAGAAGTTTCTCATTCTTAATTTATATGATATTTTTAACTTTAATGCTGCTGTTTTATCTGAATTAAGAGAGACTTAGAAACAATGCATTAAATTTATTTTTCTTTCTGTTAAGAAAAGGATTGTTTGGGGGAGGGATGGGCAGAATTTAAATCATTTACTTTTAGATGTATGTAACTATACTCCTGATCTGCCAACATACCTACTGGTCCATAAACCAGCATGGAAAATACAAATATTAAGATTGTAATTCAGTTGAAAATGGAGTGCTAAATACTTGGAAGTTTTAAACTGAGATTTGAATACAGAGATTTAATTACCAGAGTAACTAAATATTGGACTGCTGTATTTGTTGGATATAAAGAGGAAGAATCTAAAACATGGAATATATGATAATATGTTATGAATTTATGAACTGGATAAATTTTTACTTAAACTGTTTCTAAATATGGATTAATAGAATCTTCTAAAAACAAGGCACTTCGGATGTTTTCAAATAGCCCAAAGTTTTATTTCTCTGAGTGAGAGTTTTTCAGGATTCCTCATTGCCTATTCATCAGAATCATTTAAGAAATATTTACAGAGTGCCACATAACTACCGTTGTACTGTGCTTTGGGGAGCTTACAGACTACATTTTCAAATTTTTGTTTAACAACTTTGCTCTAACTTTTTTGGGGGGCCAGCCTGATTTGTGGTTATGTAGTTAGTTAAGAGCAGTGATTTTCAACCTTTTTCATTTCATGGCACATATAAATTAATTACTAAAATTCTGTGGCACACCAAAATATACTTTTTGCCACTCTGACAAAAAAAATAGGTGAATTTTGATTCATGCACACTGGACAGCTTTTGATGGGTTGGCTGTTGTTGTGTTGGCTGTTGTTTTTTAATTTGACAATCTAAGGAAAAAGAGCTCAGTACCCCTGACTAAACTATCAGGTATCGCATGTCTTAAAAATTCTTGTGGCACACCATTTAAAAATCTCTGGTTAAGAGTAATAACTTCGGAATGAACAGTTTTGCTTTTGAATTCTAGCTCTGCTACTGGTTAGTGGTTTAACCTTAGGCAGGTTACTTTAACTCGGTGAAATGGGGTTACTAAAATCAACTTTGAAAGATTGTTTCAAAGATTATGAGGGGGGCCCAAAACCCCTGAGAATACAGATTTATAGATGGAGAGCAGGATGATAGCTAGGGGAAGGGGAAGTGAGGGAATGGAGGGATTGAGCAAAAAGGATAAAGGACTCATGGACATGGACAACAGTGTAATGATTGCTGGGGGGAGAGCAGTATAAGGGGACTAAATGGTAATGGGAAAAAATACAATGAAGATTTTTAAAAATTGTGTATTTATTCTTACATGTATAAATGTTAGTCACCTTCAAAGCACTCTTCATTTGATGCAGTACACCTATGAAGACATTTTTTCCACTGCACAAAACAGTTTTTGAGCTTGTTGATTTTGATGCCTTTTAGCTTCTGCCATTTTTTGTTTCACTTCTTCCACATCAGCAAAACCCTTTTCCCTTTGAGGACTTATTTCATCTAGAGAAACAAAAAAAGTCTCTTGGGGCAAGATTGGGTGAATAGGGAGTATGTAGCATGGGGATCATGCCAGCCTTGGTCGAAAACTGCTGAACACTGAGCATGGTGTGGGCAGGTGCACAGTGAATCATCCATTGTGAAATGGGCAAACACTTTGAAAGTCTTCAAAAAAAATTCACTGAAGCTGAATGCAGCCTCTCACAACAATGCCAGCTGGTTGCGACATTACACTGATACAGGTGGGTTCCTAGAACACTCACCTAAGTGGGGGAAGGCTGTACTATAAGGAGCCTGCCCTCCAGAAGATAATTCCAGTTTTTTTTGGGGGGAGCGCCCTTGTACATTAGGCGACATAGGGAAATAGTACTGTGTGTGACACGTAAAAGTTCAGTAATGACAATTACTATTACTATCCTATGGTCCCTCGAATTCTACTTTGTTTTTTCTTTTCTCTGTAACTCGGTTCTCATTCCTTTATTCTACTTAGAATGTTTCCCACACTTGAATTCATCTTTCCTAGACTTAGAGTATGCCTAACTTGAATAAGTTCATTTCTAATGAAATTTTTATCAACCCTGATATGGATTGAAAATTGTGAGTTAGGGTTTTGTTTGTAAATGTTTGATTTTAAAAAAAATTTGTAAGCTTCCTGAGAACTGACAACTACACAGTAAGTTTTATAACTCAGCACAAAACCCAGTGTCCTTTCCTAGTAGAAGCAATCAATGAATAATTAAGCCTCACATTGTTATCTTTATCTCTAAATTTAACAATTTTATAATTTTTTTAGCCCTGATTTTATGATGAACTTTAAAGCAATGCAGTTCTATTAGTCCAAATGGATGTATTGCTTCCTATTTCTTAAAATGGATTTAAATAGCATGAATTAATGGATTTTGGATTTCTTTAAATATGTCACCTACTAGATAGATTTGGGCTAACTTTAATTCATTGGCTCACTTCTACTTATCTTTTCAGGCGACTTTGTTATCTAATTTTGTATTTATATATGATTTTCCTATATACCTGTGTGTGTGTGTATGTGGATATATGTGTGAAATTCTGTACTTACCTGGGATTTTCTTCGTGTCTGTTAAGACTTTTAGGTAGTTTCAGAAGTTGGGAACTGCCTTTTAAGGATCCATTATGTTCCTTCTTTTCTCTGATTGTGGCAAGTGTGGGAATCAGAATGCTTTTTTAATAGGGGAGTGCCACAGGGGGCATTGTGAGAACTGTGCTTTCGGGGGGGCACTTTTTTGAATATCCCAAACCTCTTGAGTTTCAGCTTTTGCCACCTAACTTCAGTCTCCTGTTGGGATGTCAAAAGTGCAGAATCAGGACTTGAGTTCCAAGCTTATACCAAGGCAACTGTGGTATCAGAATGGAATCATTAGAGTAGTCAGATTGTGGTTGCATTTGTGATACCCATTAAGGGTCGCACTGTGGAAAGGTAGGGTTATCTGCTTTGATGTCTGCTACTGAAACTTTCTGCTGAAAAAAACTTTAAAAAATGGATCTGTCATTCATAAATCTGTCCAGCTCTATTTTTAATCTGTATTTCTATTCTGTATCATCTCTTGAAGTGATGAGTTTGGTGAATTTACTACTAGTTGTGAAATCATCTTAACCTTTTTCTAGACTCAAGGGGTTCCTTTCAATCTCTAGAATCAGTTTAGGTGTACAAAGCTCATTTTCACTTTTTATATTTATCCATCCATTTATTGAATGAATATTGGCACATACAGTATTGGCCAAGCAGTGAAATTCTATTGAGAATACAACAGAACTTACCATATCTCTGCCCTTGAGAAGCTTACATTCAAACATTTGAGGATGATGGAAAGAGAAGATATATTACTACTATAATAGGTGGCTATAAATGATATGGAGAAAAATAAAGAGGGGACTAGAGGGGGTAGGTGATGAGGGTGGAGGGGCTTGCAATCTTAAATAAGATGATTAGGAAGATTTTACTGAGAAGTTAATTTTTGAACAAAGCCTGACAGAGGAAAACATTTAAGTGTGGGAAACATTCTAAGTAGAATAAAGGAATGAGAACCGAGTTACAGAGAAAAGAAACAACAAAGCAGAATTCAAGGGACCATAGGATAGTAATAGTAATTGTCATTACTGACAGTCATATTTCTTCGAATGTGACTTTACATCTTTATAATTTGATGATGCCTTGATTGATTCCTGCCTGCCTTCTATACTAGAGTCCTAATTGTTTATACCTGCCCTTATAGTAGTTTCCTTTGTTGCCTTCTATCATTTTTATAGCCTTTCCTGAATGCACAGCCTTTCCATTTTATTTTGTTTTGAGGTATAGTGATAAAAACTATGGTTTTTGGTAAGGAAACAAGCAGATAAAGAAACTCTTCCAAAACTACTTTTAATTTAATTTTTTTGAGGTGGTAGTGGATGTTAAATTTTTCAGTCCACTCTATTTGCTTCCTAGTTGGAATTTGTGCTGAAACATCTGTACTTATCACTAAAATATATCCTAAAAAAGTTGGAAAGTATTGATACATGAAATATTCAAAATAAAAATCACAATTAATATAGGCAAATTGAAATTAGAATTTGGCCGACTGCTAGTTTGGTTGGTTATGCCCTCCATGTGCTTATGTGGCTAATATAAACAAAAGACTCTGTGTATGATGGATTCTATAATCAGAATGCTCTTCAGTGTCTTAGAAAATGTGAAATGTAGAATGTCACTGTTTATATAGCATAGCTATCTATAATTATCTAGTCATCTTTAATCATGGATTTATGAATCAAATTTAAAATTTTATGTGTGCAAAAACACATAAATGCGAGGTTATTTAGTAAAAGTTACTAATGGAGGCAAATTGTCTTGAATTCTGTTATTTTGACAAATAGATTGTCAAGCTGGTATTTTTAGAATGAGATTTTCAGTGTACTAATGTCAAAATTGTATTTTCTAATTTCAGTTCAGTGTCAAATATTAAGTATATGTGCCTGTCATCCATTTTGAAATGTACAGTTTGACAGTATTTGAGGTCATTGTACTGTATTGGAATACTTCGGAAATGGTACAAATATATAATGTAATGTGTGTGCTTTTAATATGTTTAAGTTAAGGAAGTAGAAACTGTTGTGGAACTTTAAACAAACGTACAAAAATTACCTTTCTCTGTTTGAATTTATATAATTATGTTTACAGTATTTAGTTCTGTTCCTGGTTTCCATCTTTAAAGGCTGGTTAAATGGTTATACTTGCAAAAATGCTCAGGCATTTCTGTCTTAAGTGAGTCAGATATGTCCACATTTTAGCAACCTGTAGGCTAGAGTTTCTTGAACATGAGCAACACTGGTATTTCTACCACTTAAAATATAAATAAATTAAAAATTATAAGCCTGAGTATCACCGCTTGTTTTTACTGCCACCACATTTATGAAAAAATATGTGAGGTATAAAAGTCTTTGGAGAGCAAGTCTACTCTCATTTTTCCCTAACTTTTTTTATTAAGAAAAATTCAAGCAGAAAAATAGAATACTGTGATGAAGTAATGAAATGAATTCCCATGTATCCATCACTCTGCTTTAATAGTTAACAACTAGTGATTAGTTTTGTTTTAGCTGTTCCCCTTAATTCTCTACCTACTCTATTATTACTCCCCAGAGTTTTTACCTATGGCAGTGACAAAACAGTTGAGTCAGGCTGAGCACTCAGAGCCACCATTGCTATGCTTTGCCCTGTTCTGTCTTCTCCTTTGTGGAAGGAGGGATGAGTAAAAAAAATCTTGAAAAGAATAAAGGTTAGTTTCCAAAAAAGTATAATTTGAGATGTGAATAGTGAACTGTAATAATTTTAGTCTCAGATTTTGAGTTGGAATTAAATATAGCCTTCTAAATTAAATACAGATTCCACAAAGACAGTTTGCTAAGTGCTCTCTGAGAAAATGACATTTATCTCTAAATTAATATGATTTATTTCTTTTATATTTTCTTAAGGTTTCTATGTGTTTCCTTTCATAAAAATGTGAGATACATATCTTTGAGGTCTTTGGCATTCATAATGTGATACAACTGAAATTGTCCCTTGGAATTGTAGAAAATACTTGAAGATGCCTTTTTCAGTATTCTCAGTTATGCATTTCAAAAATCAATTGATCCAAAACCTTTTTCAATTTTTTAACTGTATTAAAGTAATTAGTAGTACTTAAAAAGTGAATGTGGGTTTCAAGAAGTTTTAAACAAATTGAAAAAAATGTTTTTAACTGATACTACCTTTCTAATCTGATGTTTCTATCACATTTCTTTTATAAAGTTAAATACTAAAAAAATACACCTGTTTTGTACATTCAGTATCCTTTTGACTATGTTTAAATAAATTGTAGAAATAATTTGAAAGAAGAATTTCGGGAACTATTCCTTTAGCAGAAAGGAGAAATGATGTTATATTATGTCTCTCATACTTTTTATAATTTGTATTTCTCTTTATAATTGGTAACATATGACTGCTAAAAAGAATTCTAACCCATAATTCATTTGTTACCAACCCTAATTATGTGAATTATCAAAGAACCTACAATTCTTGATAAAAATTTATGAAAATAAAAAGAAAATAACTTCTATTTTCTTTTCTATTCAGCAACATTTACTAGCTGAGGATCTTTGATTTTTTAAAAATTTGAAACTGGATATTTGGAAATGAATAAAATATGATAGGATATTGCAAATCCAAGAAAACTGGGATATGTAAAAAAGAGACTTAATTCCAATGGATGAATGTGTTATTCTCATATGCCACACTGTATAATTATGGCAGCTTCATAACAAACACCAGAAGGTGCTTTCCAACAAAACTTCCACTATGGAATTTCCATCTTTATTAAAAGAATTTTCATTCCTTATTTTTGCCCCATTTCCTTTTAGTTAATAGTGCCTGATAGGATGGTAAATATTAATGTAGTCAGTTGAGAACTGTCTTTCAGAGCAGTCTTCCAGCCCTATGTACTACAGGTAACTAGTAATTGATCAACTATTAAGTAACTACTTTAAAAGAGAACAGTTTTGACTAACATGCCTCTCTGAATGGTATATTTAATAACTTTATTGACTAATGTGTGTGTAATGTGTGTGTGTTTTAATGTTTTGTTCTTGTTTGGAAAAAAATCAATTTTTATTACTTTAAAAAAACGGTTTTCATGTGTTAGGTCTCGTACCTATACAATTAAGTTTTTCTTAATCCTAAATGAGAATTGGAAAGCATTCAAGTTATATAATTGTCTAATCAAGTTGAGTCTTCAAGTTAATGCTTACTTGGTTTTTATACCATAAATGTTACTGATATCACTGCATCTATTAAAAATGTTTTCTGAGTTGTATGCCTTACTAAGAAATAAGAATGGATCAAAATGTAATTATTGAATATAAAATCTCGTTTATTTTTTCCTCATTTGTAAATAAATCACGTTCCTTTGTGCAAATTTTCTTTCAGTTATTCTCTAATACACTCTAGTCTCTCTTTTATCATCCTTTCTGTCCCTTTTCTCCCATTTGCTGTTTGTTCTGCTTATCATTGTTTGGCATAGGCTGTTTCAGTTCGAAACCTCAGCCAACCTGTTCTCTTCCTGCTTCAATTTCAGTTCTTTGGTCTGATGTTGCCTTTGCACCCTTTAGCTTGCTTCAGCTCTGCTCCTTTATTATTGGATTCATTGTCTTTGTTTTTTGGATAGTTGTTCTGCTTTCTTCTGTATATTGTTTCTCAGTACTTTTAAATAAATAGTTAATTTCCTTTATTCTGCTTCCTGTGGTGTGTGATGAGAATAAGAAATAAAAACATTGTAGGACAGATATTATACATAGTTCTTGAAAAAAGAAAAAAGTGATATAGTTGACAAATTTTAGAAAGTGCTCCCAGCTCAGAGTAGTTAGATAGAAGGGCTAAATGTTGCCATGAATAAAGAGAAAAATCTTGTCTGGCATTTACAAAAAAATATTTTTAACTTTCTCAAGCTGCAGGCAGTATTAGTGTAGTTAAAATATCCTGGGAAAGTTATGGATAAATGTTCATGGTAAAGAAGATTATTGAGGGGCAATTGAAACCTTGCTCCCTGGCGTATGTCCTCAGTTTGTTTCAGATAAACTCAAACATTTTTTTAAAAGATGATTATTATAAAACCATATATTAGTTTTTTTTGTGTGGCCTTTGGTATTTTATGGTAGACCAACTTCATTTTTGTCTTCAAATAATTTATGAAAAAGACCTATCATACATAAGGAAATAAAAATCAAAATAATTTCTTCTTTTAAAGTATATAAGACAAGTTCTGTCTTATCCTCAGCCCACTTTTCCAGTTCTGTTTCACACAGTTTGCTTGTCAGTATTTGATTGATGGCCTCCACTATCTTTCTTTTTTTAAATTTACCTTCAATGCTATCTAGTTGTAGTGAATTTGTGTGAATAACTTGCTGAGTGTTAATCTTAAAAACTATAGAGAATATGAATATGATAGGGTAGATTTAGAATTGATATAGAGGATGAAAATAAGACCAAAAATCATCTGTTTTTATAGTAAAATTGAAATTTATAATTTCTTCAGATTTTCAGTGATTTTTTTTTTGGAGAGGTTGTGCCTAGGAGTGCCTATTTTCCAAAATTCATGACTTCTGGGTTCCTAGGTTAAATGTATATTTCTATTATGGAAGTGTAATGTACATAAAATCAAAGTCAATAGTACTGTTTTTTCCCCTAAACCTTTCTGAGTTCATCTATATCCATTATAACTTTTTAGGGGTATAAATGCAAATAAAAACTTGGATATGATAGGTGGTATAATTGAAATATAGATCATAATCTGTGCTTTGTTTGTTTTACCAAATTAGTTAGGGATTCTGAGGATACCTTTTGAATATTTGTGTGTGTTTAGTATTTTGTCCCTTTGTTAGAAATCTCTTAGCGTAACTGGTTTTTCATAGGATGTGTCTCCAGTCACTCTTGAAAAGTATTAAGTAAGCCCTTTAAACCCACTGGTCAGACCCATAGAGGGAAACCTACAGGTTTATTAGTCCTCCTTAGCCTGAAAGCACAGCATACCCTTCTAGGTTGCACAGCAACAGACTCCTAGCAACCATAATAGATTGAATTTCTGAGTGACCGGGCCGGATGTAATAATAAAGCAAGAGGTACAAACAGTTGTCATGGTTTTCTTTTCACAGTAAGCTAGTTTGATTTGGGGAAGCTTAGCCTCTTAAAAAATGGGCAAACTTTTTATAAAATCAGTACTGTTTGTGCACAGGATGTCTGGTATTAAACCAGCAACAAAACTAGTACCAAATTTTAAAATCTAATGGTTAAAATCTAATGGTTAAAATCTAATGGTTAAAATCTAAGTATAAAAACATTATACTTAAAGCAAATAAAAAACAAAAACATTACCATATAAAGAAGTTTTCAGGGAATTGAAAAAAATGTATCATAAAATTGCCTGTAGCAAAGTAAGTATAATGGATGTGCTTTTTAAAAATAAAAATAGTAATATTTGTGCTTTCTCGCTTATTGAGATTATTTATTTATTTTAATTTTGTAGCAGCTCTGGTATTTTTATGTACACAAAGTGGATGTGCATATAACTAAGGCTTTTAATAAACTTTTAAAATTTAAGAAAGTACATTCTTTGAGTTATATATAAGCACTGTTTTTGAAATAAGGAACTAATAACTACTTTAGCGGAGAATTTATTGGAAAAATAAGAATAAAGTGGTAAAATGTACAGTCCTCCACAATGACAGTAAAAGTGTCAGTGATATTCCTAAAGGTGTGATATTGTGCTATAACTTCATCAACATTACTTTTGTGTATTTTTAAATATGTTTTTGCTATATAACCATGAAAAAGAGATTAATTCAGATACATTCACGACCTGAAACAGGATGCCTCCATGAGAGGAAACAGATCTTCATATAGCTGCTAAAGTAGGGAGTAGAATACAGCCTCTGACAGCAATAAGCTGTAAATATACACACGTGCTAATACCCTCGATTTGTTCATCTTTTGTGTCAGCATTTGGAAAAGATTGTTAAAGTGGCAGTTATAGTAAAGACTGGCAATTACAGTAAAGAGCAGAAATTAGGTATTTGTGACCTATTATATTTTATTAAAAGACTTCCTTATTAAAATGACACTGCTTACTCTGATTACTTGACAGCTGCCCTAAATACATTAGAAAATACACAGCTTTAGCTAAAGGTAAAATCAACCTCTTTAGCAAGTGCATGGAATAAAACAAGTAAATGATACAGTGTAAACTTTGAACAATAAATTTGCTTTAGGTATAGGTGTTTCTTAGTGAATAAGTAGCATGCTTTTTTGCATTCCTATAATAGTTTACCTATAGTGGCATTTCCCTTTGAGATTTTAATACACCCACCTAATATACTAGCTTCCTATTGAGGATCTTACTATGAGGTTGTTATAGATCCAGAAATCTGCATAGCACCACAGAGAAATGTTCTCCCTCTATCATGTGAATTATTATCCTCATTCAATGTAAATACTATTTTTACAAGGCAGAACTAAAACGTGGAAGTTTTACCACTGGATTATCAATTTCTGAAGTATTTGTAATTTTCTTTTTCTCTTAATCCAGTAGAGCCAGTGAGTTTAATACTTGAATTTTGATGTTACCACATTGAACTGTCTGTTTTTCTAGAGAAAAATATATTATCTGGCTCTTGTTACTAACCTTTTTTAAATCTTTTTTAATCATTGACATTGTTACACATGTCTGAATTTCCCCCTTTGCCTGCCTCCACCCAGCCCTCCCCCCCACCCCGTTCCCTCAGGCCGTCACCATACAGTTGTCTGTGTCTATGGGTTATGCATATATGTTCTTTGGCTAATCCCTTTACGTTCTTTTGTGCCTTCCCCTCCTTGTTACTAATCTTTAATGATATTTCTGAAGTTTTACTACTGCTTACTTTGTTCCATTTATATTTTACATAGCAACTGAATAGCGCTTTATGAAACAGTTCTGCCTATCAGTTATTCTGAATTGTAATTTAGCAGTTAAGTAGCCTAACACAGTGTTAACATTTCATGACCTTGTTCTTTCTTGTATATCATGAGGCATGGCTATGCATTGTAGTTCACTCTGTGAGTATGAAATCACAACTCACTCTTGAAGACACAGATACAAGTTTAGTATGAAGCAGATCTGTGGGAAGATTACTTCCTTCAGCTAATCTTGAATATAGATTTTTTTCAGGGCTGTCACAATATTAATATAAGTCTGTTGTGTAAGTCCACAAAAACCCACACTATGCTATGTGAGACACTCTTGCTAATTCCACATAGACAGATATCCATGACTACTTGTCTTTAGCTTAAAAAAATAATATCTGATTGCTTAAGTTTGTCAGCTTGCAAAATTTTTAGAAGGTGTGAGTCCTAGACTTTTGAATAAGAACAGATCTTAGTTAAAATCCTGGTTTTGTCATTCGATAGCAAATTCTCTTTAATTCCTTAACTATTTTGATTTCCTTTTATGTAAATATAGGGATATTACCTATTCAGTTGGGTTATAAAGTGAAAATAGTGAAAGATAAAACTTAGTATGGCAGTCTAGATTTAGCAGTTAAACTGGTAGCTAGTATTGCCATTATCATCTTTGTAGTTTACTCCTTGTCTTACGACGTGAGGAAGGTTTTGTAGGAAAGGGTGGCAGCTAAAAGTGGTAACATGGTACTGATGTAATCAGAAACAAAATAGTTTCCAAAGAAGGATAATAAGCACTATATATTTTGTTAAGTCATTTTCAGTTATTGGTCAATGTAGGAATTCTTTGGAGTAAACTTTTATCAAGTGAGCCCTCTTCACATGTTCAAATCTTGGGGCAGGATTTAAAAAAAGATTTTAAGAGCAGTAATTAATAGGAAAAATGTAATAAACAGATGAAATAATTACTGTGTACAAAGGGTAGAATTTAAAGAATAGGGCAAATCTATTTATTTTAGTAAATATGTACAGTGAGCCATATTTTATTTCAACATTTAGCCTCTCTCCAAATTTTTCTTTGTAAAAACTGTAAGAGTGGAAGTGAGTAAACTGCCTTGTGCCAGTACTTTATGTTGTAGATATAAAGAACCGAAAATGAATAGCAGTAGCTTCTGCAGATAAGGCCAACAGTGAAGTCACAAGAAAATCTGATTCCCATTGGTACTTTTTGTCCTACCCCTTAATGTTCAACATGTGTGCCGTACGCGTGTTGAATTTTAAATTTTAATGTATTCTGTTGTTGCTAAAGGGACCATAAAGGCATTTATTTATTTTTAAAGGTTTTATTTATTTACTTTCAGAGAGAGGGGAAGGGAGGGAGAAAGAGAGGGAAAGAAACATTAATGTGTGGTTGCCTCTCATGTGGCCCCAGCCTGCAACCCAGGCATGTGCCCTGACTGGGAATCAAACTGGCGACCCTTTCGTTTGCAGCCTGCTCTCAATCTACTGAGCTACATCAGCCATGGCAAAGCTTTTAATTTAATGAAAGTGTATTTGCAAAATAAATGGTTTGAAATATAACAGTTTGAAGTAGCTAGTGGGATTGAACCAGTTTAGGCAATGGCTATCCTATTTCAGTTCTTTGAAGAGGGTAATGTCAGCCTGAGCTTAAGGAAAGAAGGAGGTACAGAAGACCATGCTTAATATTGTCTTGATATTTTAACAATGAGAAGAATGCCAAGCTACAGTGGTATTTAGAGCCAAGGGAAATTAGCACTTAATGTTATACAGATACAGTTTTTCTGAGAACACAAGCTCTGTTACCAGTAGTCTTGCAAGTTTTAAAGTAATGAATTTTTTCGAGTAAGATTTATGTGCTTATATTGTTAAACTGTTCAGTGATATTTTGATGAAGTAAATGTTGCCAAAAACATAATGCTGGGAATTTTTAAATATGAGAGTTAAACAAAATATAATTCTATTCTGATAAAAGCCTTTTTTGACATCAATGAATATGTAACTCGGACTTATCATCTTGTACATATGGTGCAATGGTCCACTAGTAAAAATGTAGAACATAATTGTACCTTTTTAACTTAATTGAGTATTATGTACAGCTCAGTGAAGATTCATACATTAGCTTCATAAGTATTCTCTGGGTAGAATTTTTTCTTCTGAAAGTGAAGTTTTTACTTAATGGGTATCTTTTTATCCTTGCTATTCTTAGCCCTTCAAGTTGTTGAATTGGGAAAATTTAATATGTATACATACACATATGTTTGTAAACACACACACCTGAAATAGCATAAACTTTTTCTTTTCAGTTCAGTCTAAATTTAGAATTCTTCATATTGAGGCAATTGCTAGGTGAGAAAAACTAATTAAAACTACCAAACTAGTCCAAACTGTCACTAATGCTAAGATCTTTTCACATCAAAGTCTTTTATGCAAACTATATACTGTATGTGAATGCTGTCCCAAGTGTGAATGCAGGACCCCTGAGGTCACCAGCTCCAGAGGTTCCAGCTTTTTCAAGTATCTGTGAGGTCGCCTTTTCTTTTTAAGCTTCAACCAAAACAGCAGATCAAGTGCAGAAGTGGATGTGAGAAACTAATTGTCTTCTCTTAAGCAAGGTGCTAGAAAAGTTTATAAATGTATAAAATAATGCCATTCTTATTTTTTTTGGTTTGAAAAGTTTAGATGTATTTCACAAAAACATACTCATGTTAATATGATTTATCTTATTTCTGTCTTTTTTAAAAAAGATCTTATTTATTTATTTTTAGAGAGAAGGAAAAGGAAGGAGAAAGAAAGGGAGAGAAACATTGAAATGCCAGAGATACATCAATCAGTTGCTTCTTGTATGCCCTACCTGGGGACCTGGCCCACGATCCAGCCATGTGCCCTGACTGGGAATCAAACTGGTAACCTTTCTGTTCGCAGGCTTGCACTCAACCCACTGAGCCACACCAGCTGGGACATTACTGTTATTTTAAAATTATTATTTACTACATTTCTCCATTTTATTTTCTGATATGATTAATATGGATAGACATAACTAGTGGTATACTGTAGCCAGTTATTACCAACTCAAGAGAGCTAATGTTGCTCATCTTTTCTCAACTCTGCTTTTAGAATAGGACATGCTAGCTTGAAACCAGTCGTATGGGGAATTTTTACACCATGGAAATGAAGAGAAATGACATATCTAGGTTTTAGGTAGGGGAAGGAGGGAAGAGCTGGCTGTTAAACACTTACCAGTGCACGACTAGATATAACGCACATAAAAGTTCTTTGCGGTTTTCAGCTGGTGTGGCTCAGTAGATTGAGCACTGGCCTGCAAACTAAAGGGTCACTGGTTCGATTCCCAATTAGGGCACACGCCAAGGTTGCAGGCCAGGTCCCCAGTAGGGAGCGTGTGAGGCAACTGCACATTAATATTTCTTTCCCCCTCTTTCTCCCTCCTTTCCCCTCTGTCTAAAAATAAATTTTAAAAAATCTTTAAGAAAGAAGTTCTTTGGGGTTTTCAAAATTGAGATGGAAATGTGTTCCAGGGCAAGAGTCTATGAAAGTCTTGCTGCTAATTAGTTTACTATGCAAATTTAACAGCCAAGTCTATGCTAATACATAATGGAGGCAGATTTTCAGCTAGGTGATGTCTTTCGAGACACTATACCAGTCTCTTCTTTACTGCATTCCAACCAGATTAAGTCTATAGAGTAATTTGAAGTTGAAGGGTATGCCATATTCTTTGTGGTTCTCGCCATGCTAAGTACATAGCTTAATTATTTGCTGAATGATTAGAAACTATCATTATTACAGCGATACAAAAAATGCAAGAGAAAAGATTCTGGGCTTAAGTAGTTAGAGAAGTCTTCAGAGAGAAGGTATTGCATGAGATGGATCTCGAAGGTTTGAGAGGGGGGTACTGACTGTGAGGAAGGGGTTAAGCATATGCTAGAGGTAGATTTTGGTGTGAAAAGTTTGAAGAGTTTGTTGAGAAATAAGGAAGCAGATGGTGTGGAAAGAAAATCAGGCTAAGGATTTAAAATTTAACTGGATAGAGCATAATCAGACAGTGTATATTTTTAAAGTGGATCAAGTGTGAAGATGAAAGTGATGCTTCCAGGAGATTAATCTGGGAGATCTGTGAAGATTAGTGGGGAGTGGGTCTAAAGCCAGGTAAACCTCTAAGTCATCTGAAAGGAATTAAAGAGGGAAGAACCTGGCCTTTTAATTCAGAAAGACCATGATTAGAATTCTTGTTTTGTTCCTTTCCATTTATAGATTAAATGTAGATAACTAGCCAATGGGATTGTAACAAAAAGGATCTGAAAGAGTTTAGTATCTAACCTATGCTTGGTACTATGCCAGGACCTTTGGTGAGAGGTATTATCAATGCTCCTTTTAGTACTATTAAAGCTGTTGCTACAATTATATCATTATTTGGTAGGTTATAATGAAAATAGAGCTGGGGAATCTTCAATGGAAATAGGATGCAGAAACCAGGCTCATCCCTAACACTAAGGGATATAAAGTATACAAATGAAAACTCATTATATTTCTACACACTTAAATGTTGCAAATCAACTAACTATTAAAATATGCTCTTGCCTCTTAATTTGTCAAGTATAGCTTTATAATGTTATAAATGACCATTTAGAATTCTCAGATATTTCAGTTCTGTTACAGAAAATAGTGAGTGGCAAAAGGTGAATGGCCTTCTGTTACCTCGTCCTTGTCCTCTCGTCTGCCTCCCTTTCCCCATATCCTAGGCTCTTTGCAGTAACATGTTTACATGCTCGCTTGCTAAGCAACCGTGCCTCACCCCTTACAAGCTATCTCTTGACTACTCTTCAGACTTAGTGTGGCGGGTATGCCTGCATCTCCATCTACCCTGGGATTGATAATCCAGGACTCTGCATGAGAATTCAGGGTTCTGGAAGTCTTCCGAGTTAGATGGCAGAGGAGTCAGAGAATGTGGCCCTGGCCTGTGCAGACTTCACTTCATGAGGAAGTACCTGGCCAGTGGTCCAAAGTGGATTCTCTAAAGTGCAAGGCCCTGGGCCGTGGCACTGTTAGCCTGGATCTCAGGGTGGTACTGACAGGGATCATCTGACACGAATACCAAATCAACAGAACTTGTTTACTATCAGTTGTGAGGTGTGAGAAAATGAGTGAAAAAAGTGCAAGATCACGGGTTCCAAGAGAACTAGAAAGCCGTTGAGAAAGGACAATATATGGGAGCAGATGAGGTGGGACCCAAATGCAAAATAATTATATCCTCCAACACCTAATCAGCTTAGAGAATTTAGAGCACATTGTAGTGATTCAATAAATGTTGAAGGGCAAGATGATAGTATTTTGAAGAGCTGTGCCAGGGATGTGAGAAGAAAGTCATTGTAGAATATAGGAAGAAACAAGGAAAATAAATTCTCATGGGGCCAATGTAGAGCTTTGGGGGAGGGACTCTCTTACTGTGATTGGCATTGTAGTGTGTGAGCTATTTGTGTGTGTTTGGACCAAATATATTTAATAATTGTATATGTGGTACTTAACAGAGTTACGATTCTTTCTTAACCGAATAACTGAATAATATATCAAAACAGCCTTTAAGAAATGAATTGAGTTTTAAGGTTAAAGTGATAAGTGGCAAAGACAAATTTGTATCATTAATGAAATGGTATGGTGGCTAAGAAATGTAATAATTCAAGAAAAGGGCTCTTGAGTACTTGTGTTAGTATCAGAATGAAGTGGTGAAAGATGTGTTCAAAGAGAGGGTATTATAACCTGTTTGGAGAGGAGTAGAAGATGCAGATAATTGTAGATTGTTAGCTTTAATTTTCTAACTTGATATTACTTAACAAGTTAGTTATAGGGAACTTGGTTATCTTAGAAATGGGTATGTATAGTACATAGTCATTTTGCTCAAAGTTGTTCTGAAGCATTGTTTAGTCACTTAGTTTGTAAAAAATGTGTACAATAATACTTCATGTCAGAAAATACACAGTATTTCATGATGACAGGAAAATAACAGGAAAATGTGATAATAGGGTTAAAATTGCCAGGTTCTTTTTGAGAACTCTGGTGTGTTAATTAGTATAGATTATTGCATTTTTGCTGTATCTTATTTGTAATCGCCTAAATACATAGCAAACACCTGTGATTATTTTAGTGATCCTCGTCTTATTCAAGTAACCCCAAATATGTGTATTTAGACTGTTTCCTGTTCATATATACTCAGCTATGCCTGTTTGCTTTGTTATTTTTTTAAGTTTAATGGACCAACATAAAAATTATGGCAAGTGTTGCTTAATGTCATCTTTACCTTTAAAGAAAAAAAAGAAACAAAACTAAATCATGCCAGGCAGCTATTATGCTGTTTATAGTTGACTAAAAGGTCAGATATGCTCTACTAAATTGATATCTGATATTATGGGCGAAATTTAGGGCAAAAAAGATTACACACACACACACACACACACACTTAGTTGTATTTATTTATATATTTGTTTACATATCTGTGTGTATAGCAGTGTTATCCTAAATTTACTTTATTAGCCAATAAAATCATTAGCTAAAAATAACCTTGCTTTTTCTCCCTGAACCAGACTTCTTTTTAAATTTTTCATAAAACTAAATAATCATGCATGTCTTAGTTTCCTCAGCTTTGTGACCTGTTCATGCATCTTTGCTTGTTTAATTTTAAGAAATGAATCTTATATATTTTATAAAGGAGTGAACAATGGTGTATCAGCTGCTAATCCATTCTCACTTTTACTTCTCTTCTTTTTTTTATTATTGTTCAATTACATTTGTCCCCATTTTCCCCTCATTACTCTCCCATGCCCTACCCCCTCACCTCTCACTTTCACTCTTCCCTTCCTTGGTTGTCTCTGTCCGTGGGTCCTTTGTACATGTTCCTTGACTTGGCCCTTCCCCTTCTTTCCCAGTCACTTTTACTTTTCTATATACAAGAAATTAGCAGGCTGATTCTCAGAATTGTTTCATCTCTCATGTTTACAATTTAAAAGTGCATATTGTTTCAAGAATTCTGTTCTCTATTATTTTCCCTAATGTATATATTTCTTGATTATTAGAATAGTGTGCTTATTCTTTGAATTCTAATTCTTTAAAAAATGAAAGTTCTCTTTCCTTCCTTGTAACACCAAAATAGTATCTTTTTTCGGCTAAGAAGGAAACTTTTAAAAATATAGTCATGCAAAGAAATACTTTAAATATACCTTGTAATTAAACTGTTATATCAGATCGGTACTAAACTTATTAGGATTGATCACTTTTTAAGTTACATAAGTGTCTAATCATTATGTTTTATACTTTAATATAATATTGTATGTCAGCTGTAATTAAAAAATAAACAAAAATAATTCAATTATATCACATTTAATATTTTTTTCATAAACTAAGTAATTTAAAATAATGAAATAGCTCCTAGGTATTAAATAATTTATTTTTAATGTTTTCTTAATTCATCTTTTAATATTTTAGTCCAGGGGTGTCAAACTCACTTTCACCGGGGGCCACATCAGCCTTGCGGTTGCCTTCAAAGGGCCAAATGTCATTGTAGGACTGTGTAAATGTAACTACTCCTTCACAGTTAAGCAAGAGCTTGGCACTGCTGCTGGGTAGAAACAAGGTGCCAGGCTGGATAAAACAAGGTGGAGGCCAGATTCAGCCCTCAGGCCTTGTGTTTGCCACCTGTGTTTTAGGCCCTATGGTCATTCTAGCATTTTATGGTAAAGTATACATTGAGTTTGGCTCACGGTGAGAATATGAGGTAATTGATTACATGTATTTTATAAATTATGAACTATATGAATATAAAATCTAGAGTATTTTAACCTGTCAAATATGAGATCTTATGTTTGAATTTTTCAGTAACATGTTACATATACGATTTTGAGATAGGTTTTCCTTTCCTGATGGTTGGCAATAGTTAATATTGTGAGAAACTTTATTTTTTTTCACTACTTGTGTATGTTCAAGACAAAACAGTATTAGACTGTTCTTCACTCTGTTATATGGTTACAGTTATTATTTTTAAAAGCTTTGAATAGCTTGGCTTTTGTGGGGCTATAGAAACTGCAAGAGAACTCCTCTTTCCTACTGGCCTCACCAACCTGCCCCTGTAGGATTAAAGGCATGCTGCATTGAAAAGTAATGGGGATTACACATAGTTTATAGGGAAATAGTGAGAAAGAGCTTTGAGGTTCCTATAATGTGAAATTTCTAGACGCTGCTTAGGGTTAATTAATAAGAAAACAAATATAAGACTCCTTGTTAGTTTTTTTTTTCCCATCTCTTTGGTACCCATGATGCCTGGGTTTGAGGTTCTAAAATGGCGGTCAACTGAATGCACATGCTACATGTATTTGCACAGTTGTTTCACAGATTTCCAAACATCACACCTCTGTCACAGTAAATTCAAATTAAAGATAGCAAAATACAGTAGCTATCCTTATGAAATCCAGCCAATGACATAATAGTATTGGGGATCATTGGATATTAATTATTTGGTAGAATAATTGGCTAGCATGTGCTGATGTCATAATTCTTGTACTCAATAATGGGTTGGTTATGTAGTTAGGTGCAGGAGTTCAGTCTGTGAACTTGTGCTTCCACCACAACAGTACTTTAAAGAGAGGCCTTAAGAAAGGTGAAAAGAGGGGGTAGGGTTAGGGTGAGTTGTGGGAGGGACAACAGAGGGATAGGCGTAGATTTTGAGTATATGTAAACTGTTCATTGTCTGTGATCTTTGAGATTATATTTGTACCCAGATTACTTCCTTACCTTTCCACATAGTTAAAATGAAATTGTCAGCACATTCAAGATGATAAAACATTGCTATTTTAACATTTCTTCAGTCTTTAGCATCTATGAGATCAATGTATAATTTTTTGGTTAAGAAACTTAACCAAGACTGAAGAAAAATTAACTGGAGTTATATCTTCCATTTCAAAACTTTGGTTTATAAAAGTCCTCCAAATGTTGCACTAAATATTCCCTAATGGTTTCTTTTTTCTTTTTTTTTTTCAATATGAGGTTGCAAGAAAGATGAATAGTTTTATCTAAGACATTTATAACATGATTTATAACAAAAATGATGCATTTATGTGCAGAAGTTTTAATAGTTATAATAGTCTTTATCCCAGTATATTTAAAGGGATGTAATACCAATTCTCTCAAATAGTTTTCTAGGAAATCTTGTAAATTCATCATATTTCTCAAACCATTTGAGTTGTCTGTATCAAACAAATGAATAACATTCTTTTTCCTTATTCTCTTTTTAGCTGTGAACTGAATAATTGTGACAGCTTTTATGAGCCTGGAGAAAAGAGTTTCCATAGCATAGTTCTCTTAAAAGGGCTTACAAATAATGTTTATTAAAAGTAGTTTAGGGGAAATTTAAAGTAAAATCCCAAAGATATATTGGTGGAGTCCTTCCTTCTCTTGGGAAAGTAGTAGGAGATAAGCTAACCTTGAATTATCCCAGGGAGCAATAGAGAACAATTCTATATGTGTCTGTCCTTCCTACTTTTTTTCTTTTAATCTGATTTTTGGACCTTTCATTTTGAGAGGATTAAATCCTTTGTTATATGTGAAATAAGGTAACTATCTTAAGAGTAACTTGTAAAGGGGAGTGATAGGGAAGGAAAGATTATTGTTTTTACATATTGTATAGTGTATAGGCCAGTAATTATAATATCTTTTAAATTTATGTAGTACATCACACCTTACAAAGTTCTTTTGTGTAAGTAGCATCTTATTTAACTTTTCCCAGCTGGTCAGTTACAGAGTATAGATTTGTCTTCATAATACAGATGAGAAACCCGAGATCCAGAGAGATTAAGAAAAACTTTTGAAACTTACACAGTTAGTAAATGGAAGATACAGCATGTGCACCTAGTCTTGTGACTCTTACTCTAGTATTCTTACCCACTATATTAATAACTATGTTCAAATTATTTAATAATTCAAGTTATATTTTCCAATCAAAAAAGTTCTTCAGGAGCCACCTTGGGAATGTTGGTGGCCTGCAAACCAGGTCCTTTTTTGTCTTTTTTCCTTTGGGACTCTGAGTAGTATTTCATTAGAAGATAGACTGTTTTATTATTCCCAAAACTATAAATTAGAGTAGCAAACTGTATCTTTGTTTTTGTTCTTGCATTCTGCTAAAAGTGGTGATCAAGGTTATTATACCTTCCCTTACTGGCATTGTGGCTTTAGGAATATAGGTTAGACTCAACATTTTCTTTATTTCTGTTTCTTTTCAACTAACATTTACTGAATTAACATAGTACACAGGATACATAAGATACTAGCTTTTTACCAGGGCCAGTGACAGTTGGTTTTAAAATAGTAGTAGTATGATATTTAAAATATAAAAAATGTTATACGAATTAAAAGATAAACTGCATGTTAAATATGTCTTCCTCATAAAGTGACACTTTAATAAGCATCATCATTTTTATACAACTTAAAATATTGCTTGAATTTTATAATCTCAAGCCTGTTAGATTGGGTCTTAAAAATAATTCCCATAAACTACTGTATATGTATAGAGCCTTGAAAATTCTAGGCTCTATAGAGTATTTGCATATAGTTATAGTCGCATTTATGAGTAATGGGAATAATGTTAAGGAATGGTTCCTTGATCATATAGAATTCTAGAGTCTTTGATAATAATGGATTCCAAAATATATTTTCACCTTAACTAAGTATGCATGTAAGCCTAATTACATTGTAAAAATCTACGAAATTACCTTCAGATAGAAAATAGATCCAGTCAGTGGTCCAAGAAAAACGTGAACTTTAATAATGGTTAAAAGTTAATCACACAAATTTAAGACTAGAGTAATTGTTTAGACTCAAATCATAGCATTCTACAAATTGAATATGTGTCAATGATTTTGCACTTTTAAAAATGAGCATGACTCTGGAGTATTATTTTTCTTAAACTAGTCATTGATCTGTTAGAATGCTATAGTAAACATGGTAATAGTGTTCAGTTATTTTTTTCACAGTTCATTTCAAACATGGAGCAGCACTGAAAAGGGAAGTAAAAATGGGTATTGACAGGAGTGAAGGAAGATTCAAACCATGGAAGTTACTTACTTAGTCTAGGGAAAGGAGGAGAAAAACTTAAAGTCTGTTTTCAAATTTATTTGTATTTCTCATTTTTTGTCACAAACTTTCAGCGAAAATCAATGAAGCAGCAAAACAACAAGTGTTAGAGAGAAAGCTCAACCAAAATAGAATGAATTTAGATTATAGAAAGGGTGATTTTAATTTGTCATAAAGAAGATACCCCCTAAAAAGGTATTAAACTCTGGAGTGCTGGTAGAGCTATTTGGGAGGTCATACCATATAAAAATCTTCATGACCAGAATGGTTATTCAGCTAAACATACATTTTATCTTGAAAGTCTCTACCAGATTTAAAGTTTTTTTGACTATAATTGCTTTGTAATTTCTTAGAAATGTAATGCAGTATGCAAATAAATATGCTTTTATAACAAAAGATAATACATGTAATTTATGGATATCCTTTTATTATTTTTTCAGAGATAAAGTAAGTTAAAAATTGCAAGTGCATTTAAATTTTTGGATTATAAATACTTGATAGAAATACAAAGGAAGCCAATAGTTAGGAATGTGAGAATGAAGCTCTGTCCTTTGGCAAGTCAGTCTAGTGCAAACAACCCATGGGTTTTTGAGTTGGTAAAAGCTGAGCTTGCATCTTAGTTCCCCCAGTTATTAAGTCAATATCCTTATATAATATGGGGATAATAACTATTGCCTGGAAAACTTGTGAAAATTGCTTAATGAGCTTAAATTATAGAAGGATGACTTTAAATTATCATAAAGAAGACATAAAATTGTCATAAAAGTAAATAAGGGGTACATATGAAGTGCATAATCCAGTGCTTGGCACAGAGTAGCACTTAATAATGCCGGGTCACTTCATTTCCCCTGTAAGTCTTACAGTTTCTCTAGAGGTTTGATCAGGAAACAATAGGACAAGGAAGGGATAAATGGACATATTTGGGAGATGGGGTTTAGCATATTTTTTGCATTTACTATTTAACTTAAATTTTACTATATCCTGCTGTAATCAACAAGAAATTACTGCTTTTTTACGTTAAGGAGAAACCAGTTTTGGTCCTACCCTGAGCAAAAGCTACATTATCAGACCTACTTTCAGGAAGAAAGCCATGTAGAGTTGTATGTAGGTAACCACCTGAAAAGCAGAAAATGTGAAATGCCTTCAGGTCTTAACACCTGGAGAAACTCCCTTTTATCAAAAGGAAGTAAATGTTTAAAAAGAGCAGTGTCACAGATGCATTCTTTTCTCTTTTTTTATTATAGTTTTTTATTTTAATTGTTAAAGTACAGTTTTCTGTCTTTTACTCATTATTTTCTTTCAATTTAGGGTCTGTCAGCTCTCATTTTTTTAAACTTGAATTAGCATAATTGTATTAGGGTTCCTTTTAACCACTCTTTACCCCTACCCCCCTCTCCCACCCTAGCTATACAAGTCAGGTGCCTACTGTTGGTATCTTGGATAGTCATGCATCTCATTTAATACTTTTATAACTGTATCTAATATTTATTAAGTGCTACCTATGTAAGAAGCACTGGGTAAGTAGCTTGTATATACTCACTTAATCTTCACATTATCTACCTGAGAGAAGTAGGTAGTAGATCCATGATCCCTTATATTCACTTCTTAATTTCAAAAGGGTCTAAAAATCACCAGCTTCCCTATTTGTGGCCAAACTAATTTAGCTGCAAAACCTGCACTAAATGAGATGGGGCTACTTAATGGTCTTGATTTATCCTTCATTTAGGTACAGACATGTTAACAGGATTGCTGTTCTAGATTCACCTGGGGTGTTATATATATTACTTTCTAAAATTAAAAAATTTCTAAGTCATGTGACATATCTTCCCCAGGGGCTAAGAATAGGGTATTGTGAACCTGTTTTATTATTTTTTTTAAATTTATTTTTCTTTAGAGGGGAAGGGAAGAAGCAAAGGAGAGAAATATCAATGTATGGTTGCCTCTCGTGCATCCCCCTCTGGGAACTGGCCTGCAACTCAGGCATGTGCCCTGACTGGGAATCGAACCGTGATTCTTTGGTTCACAGGCCTGTGCGCAATCCACTGAGCTATACCAGCCAGGGCTATTTTGTATATGAGAACACTAGTACTAGAGGAAGTTAAGTAAATTGACAAGATTTTAATGATATGCTAAGATGTTAAGTAAATTACTCAGGTAAAGCACAGTAAAGCCAAATTTAAACCCAGTAGTCTTACTTCAGAGCCCAGACTCTTAAACCACAAGGCCGTTCTGCCACTCAGTTGCCACGGCAAGGTTGAGCTTTGTTGGTTGACCAATGTGTACGTCTTAAGTTGACACAGTTGTTTAGCTGTACTAATAGAGGAAGGCATATACCTGCATATTTTAATGGAAGATAATCCTCTTATAATTTGTATTTGGATGTGGACTGTTATGCTTTTCTACATATTTTGGATAGATGTATCTGATCGTAGAATTCCCCTAAGAATAATGGAGCACAGTCACAAAGTCCTGTCTCATGTTGAGGTAGAAAACTATTAAGTTTCTCTATTGTCATTTTTCATTATTTTCTATCATTTGTTCCTCAAGCTAGAAATTGCTCCTTTTCACTTTATTCAACAAATAATTATTTAATGCCTGCCATGCAATAGTCTAGAAATACAATATTGAACAGGAAAATTATGATCCCCATCTTAACAGGGACACTATTGTCATTGTGGATGAGACTGTTCTTGGTGGGGTCCCCAAGTAGCACCATGTTTAAGCAAATGTGGTTCAAAGTGGCATTAGAACCACTGTTGCTCCTCAGCTATGGCAACCAAAATTGTCTCCAAAGTTTCCAAAGTCCCTAGGCGGGGAACAGGGTAGTGATATATGTGGGTGTTATTCACACTCAGTCCTGAGGATAGTAGCAGCCCACTTGCCCATCCACTATCCAAGTTGTATAATTTATTTTAAGTCTTTTTATTTTCCTGGAAAGTAAAATGAAGTAAATGCAAAGTAAATATAATGGAGAGAACTACAAAGCAAATAACTAAACTGCTTACCCTGTGAGTACAAAAGCTAAACTAAAAAGCAAGGTGAAGTATGTGCTTTGCCTGGGTTGCTCAGTTAATGGGAGCATCACCTGTACACCGAAAGGTTGCTGTTCGATTTTCGGTCAGGGCACACTCTTAGGTTGTGGGTTCAATCTACAGTCGGGGTGCATATGGGAGTCAACCCATTGATGATTCTCACATCAATGTTCCTCTTTTTCTTTCTGTATCTCTCTGTCTCTCTCCCTCTCCCCTCTCTAAAATTAATAAACATGTCCTCGGGTGAGGATTGTTTAAAAAAGCAAAGTTAATTGTGGATAATCTTACCCATGGCTAATTGAGAATTCTCATTATACTGTACAAGTAACAAGAGTAAGTTAGGCTCCCAATTTAACATACCAAGTGATACTAGATTTTTTTGAACTATAGAATAAAAGTCTCTAGGATTTTATATGTATGAGTTATTTTTCAAATACATAATGTAGCATACTTATGCCATGTATATTTTATAGCACGTAAACATTTCTAGTTCACTTTTAAATTTTGAAGTGATATTTTTATTTTTTAAACGTTTTTACAAAGATTTATTTATTTTTAGAGTGAGGGGAATGGGGGAAGAAAGAAATGGAGGGAAACATTGATGTGAGAGAGAAACATCTATCAGTTGCCTCTCATATGCATGAGCACCCACTGGGGACTGAACTGCAACCCAGGCATGTGCCTTGACCAGGAATCGAACTATAGACCTTTTGCTTTGTGGGAAGATGCCAAACCAACTGAGCCACACTAGTTAGGGCTGAAGTGACATTATTAAAGAAATTACAAATTCTATATGATTTGAAGATAGAAACCATTATAAAGGATTTTGATTTTGAATCTATCATTTGAAAGAGGAATGAATGCACATATTCATTCAGTACCCATGTCAACTGATTTTTAACCAGTATTTTATATTAAAGATAACACTTGAAAGTTTATAGAGTCTCAGGTTTATGACTGTTGACAATATTATTATTATTTTTAGCCCTTACCCGAGGATATGTTTTTATTGATCTTAGACAAAGAGGAAGGGGAAGAGAAAGAGAATGAAAGAGAAACATCAATGTGAGAGAGAGAAACATCAGATGGCTGCTTCCCATAAGCGTCACAACTGAGGCTTGAACCTGCAAACTAGGTATGTGCCCTGACGGGAAATTGAACCTGCAACCTTTTGGTGTATGGAACGATGCTCCAACCAACTGAGCCATCTGGCCAGGGCACAGTTGACATTATTTTAAATGAAAATAATTATATTGTATTAAGATCACAAAAATTACATATGCTCAATGTAAAACATTCTGAAAATTCAGAAAGTTACAAAGAAGAAAGCACAAAAAATCATTTTGCTTGATGATTGCATATCTGCTCACAAGATTGCTGCCACACTTGCTTAGGGCCTGTCTCAGTGCATGCCTGTGTGCTTACTCTGGTGCTCTTGAGCATGCTTCTGCTCAGGCATGTGCTCTCTCTCCTGTACAAATGCAGGTCTTATAAAAATTGAGGCATAGAATTTGTTTAACTTTGATAATCATATCTTGAACATCTTTTATGATCACAATATTATATATCTATTGGCATTATATGAATATATCATTTACTTAAGCAATTCTCTAGGCATTTAGGTGGTATCTTTATTTTGACAATTATGATTAATGATATGTGCTCTTTCATGCAACTGTCCATTTACTTCCATTATATGAATCCTTAGGAATGGAATTGCTGACTAGAAGATGTGGGTGTATTTTGAATGTTTTAATCAACTACTAGACTGCTCTCTAAAAAGCTCATGCCATTGTAAACTCCCATCAATAGTGATTTAATACACACACACACACACACACACACACACGCACACTTATTTTTTTGTATGCTCTTCAATACTGGGCATGATCAAATTTTGTATTTTCTTTTTCTTTTTTTGTTTTTTGGCCAATCTGATAGTTAAAAAAATATCTTAGTTGGATTTTCATTTTTTAATGATTAATGACTAAAAAAATTTTAAAAGCATATTTATTAGCCATTTGTATTTATTTTGTTGACTGTCATTTATATCTTTAGCCTATTTTTCTGTTGGACAGTTTCTTCTAATCCTCCTCCTTTTAAATTTCAAGGCCTGTTCCTAATATAAGGATATGAATTTTAATTTGTCATTGATACTGCACATATTTTACCATTTAAAATATTTTCCTTTTTTTGGTATTACTTTAGAGATATTTTGTTATGTAAATGTACCACTTTTTTCCACTTGGTATTTCTACATTATAATATGATATAACTCATAAAGACTCAGTAGGTGGAATAAAGATTTAGATGTTTAAAAAAATGAAGGTTACTTTTTAGACGGGAAACCATTTTGCAGGTGAGGAAGGTGATAAATTGCTGATGTTAATTACATATGTTTACTGTGATTACAGTTTCAATAGCTGCATATAAAATAGGAATTGTGAGAGTGAGATATTTTGATATAGTTGAAAGACTCCTTGCTTTAAATGCCAGATAGTCCTGGCTTTCTTTATTTCTTCATTAATGTAAACAACAAATATTTATCAAGTACTGATTGTACATTAAACATTCATAATAGATTCTCTGTATATTAGCTGTGTGACCATGGACAGGTTAGTTAAGTAATCAATATTTTGACCCAGTTTATTTATTTGTAAAAGGAAGGATAATACCTAACTTGTTGTTATTATAAGGGTTAGTTACAGTTTTACCTGAAGTACCTAGCAGCACCTGACATACATGTATAATCAGAAAACAATAAATCAGTTAGTGTTAGTGTTATTATTCTTTATAGTAACTGAACATAGTGTAATTTTAGCCTATTGTTATATGTAATATCATTGCTGTGGTAGTAATTTAGCACATGGGTTCATTAACTATGATTATTATAATTTTATTAATAGAATTGAGCCTAGCTCAGTTGTCTATACTTAGATTCCTATTATATAAATAATATTTTGTATATTTGTATAGCAGTTTAGCTTTCAAGCCTTTTTCTTATTTGTCTTATTTTTCACTTTTCAGTTGAGGAGCTGAGATGTAGAGAGAAAGACGACTTGTCCAAAGTCGTATGGCCTATAAGTGATTAATCAGGTTCAAATTTTCCTTCCACCTATATTTAAGATTCTCAGTGAACCTAGATAGACCCTCAGTATGGGAGCGCACAGAGAATGGGTTCTGAGTGTAACTGCCCAGTCTTCCCTTAGCTTTAGCCATTTTATAGTTTCTTGTGTTTTTCCCGTTTCAGTCATGTGAACATTGGCCTTAATGTTTTAGTTTATTATATAGCAGTGATTTTCAACCTTTTTCATCTCATGACACATGTAAACTAATTACTAAAATTCCACAGCACACCAAAAAATGTATTTTTTGTCAATCTGACAAAAAAACAAGATAGAATTTTGATTGATTTGTTAAAAAATAGTGTTTACCTATCCTTTTTACTCCAAAGTGGCTTTCTAAAAAAAAATCAGGTGCCTATACTGGTGTATCAGGATTTCTGGTACCAGGAATTAACCAATCAACCCTGGTGGGTTCAATCCCTGGTCAGGGCACATACTTAGATTGTAGGTTCTGTCCCTGGTGGGGGCGCATACAGGAAGCAATCCATTGATGTTTCTCTATCTTACCAATGTTTCTCTTTCTCTCTCCCTTCTCACTCTCTAAAATCAATAAACACATCCTTGGGTGAGGATTTAAATAAATAAATAAATAAATAAATAAATAAATAAATAAATAAATAAATAAATAAATAAAAGCATTAACCAATGGGACACAACTGTACTGATGTGAACAGTAAGATGTAACTCTATTATGAGACCTATGCATTTATAGTTCAAGACAGGACATTCCCAGCTATTGTGTTGACTATTGTCATTTTTTTTATTTGACAGATTGAGAGGTCAGTGCCCCTGACTAAGTAGTCGGGTATTGCAAAGCATATGGAAATCACTGTCTGTAACATTGGTGGTGGTTACAGTGAATCACACCTCTGGGTATTCATGTTGTTGTGAAGAACCTTTCCTTTCAATTTGGACTGGCTTTGCAGCTTACTTTAATAAATAGAATGCAACAGAATTAAACTGTTCCAGGTCTGGGTGTAAGCCCTAGGAAGGCCAAGTAGCTTTTGCTTTTGTGTTTTTTGGAGACCTGAATAATCATGTCAGAAATCTGGCTACCTTCCCAGAGAGACCATTTGGAAAAAAAGGTCACATGGATACAGAGAGGCCCTGAGATTATGTGGAGAGAGAAGCCTAGTTATCCTAGTATTCTAGCTGAGCCCCCGTCCCACCTGTCAGCTGAAAGCTATCATGGGTGACCATCAACAGGCCGAGCAGAACGGCCTAGCTAAGCCCAGCTCAGACTGCAGAATTATGAATGAATAAAATGATTCTTTTCTTGAGCCAGAGGTTTTGGGACAGTTTGTTAAACAACAAGAAAAGGAGCATAACAAGTTCTTGAAAATAAAAGCTTTGCTAAAGGATTTTTACTTTTCTTGTCCTCTTCTGACAGTTTTGGTCTTTCCATGGCTTACAAATATCAGGCAGTGTTGAAGAGAGATAACAGTAATAAATTACTCTTTTCCTTTACAGAAATTCACCTTATTCTACCACAACTACATGGGGTTGGCTGATACTTGGTTGAATCTGAGGTAAACCAATCTCGCTGTACTGAATCTCTTCAGAGAAATCTTGGGTGATAGGGTTGCTCTCTGTTTAGGTCTCTGATTCCTCTTCTCTGGTAAATTTCTCACTCCCAGTCTTTTGTGACTACTTTATCACTGTCGGAGTTGAATTGGATTTGGCCTATCTCAGCCAAGTAAGACAAGATGGAATAGTCTTTCTTGCTCATTTGAACTGATTTCTGTTGTCCAAAAAAGAGTTGGGAAAGTATTCTGGGGCTGAGAGTGGATCTCAGACCAGGAATCATCTTATTTTTGATTATTTACATATTAGCAAGAAAGATACAGTACAGTGAGACATTGCTCATGCAGTTTATTTTTTCCCTCTCAAAGATTAGTTTCTCTCCTATTGAAATATAATTATTTTATGGTTCTACTGGAGATAAGAATCAGTGATCCAACATTTTATAAGTATATTTTTTAAACAAGTTTTTTTTGTTAAAGTGCTTTTTTTAAAAAAAAAACTACATGAAGATTTAATATTTCAGAGCTTGATTGGCTTTTAGATCAGTGGAGTGAGGGCCTCAGTATATTTGCTCTCCCTCTAAAACAACAAGAACATGGGCAAAACAATTACAATAAACCATTTTAGAATTCTGGCAATTAACCAAAACCAGAGAATGAACTGAAAATCCACTGCCCGAGAGAAAACTACTGAACCTTGAGAAAGCGGTGGGGTCTCTGACATTTTAACTTGAGGTGATTTCCATCTTCCCTCCATCCCCAGCTTAGTGGTATAGCAAAAGCTGACAGCATTACAGACAATGGAGAGATCTTACTACTTTTGGAGATCCACTCAAAGTAGCAGCTCCAAAGCACGGTTGCTATTTTGTCCAAGCTGCAGCTCCCTGGTAAAAACTATTCTCTGAGTGGTAGGCTGTTTGATTTGACTTGGACCTCAGCTCAGTTGGGGGAAGAAAAAGCCTACCTCCAGGGCTTTGCTGAAACAATAGCAACTGTTGGCAACATATCCACTGCTTAAGGCTGTGATTTCAGTTTGGGCAAAGAGTCTGGCCAGGATTTTAAAAGGAATCTTGTAGATTTAGCCAACCCTAGGGATTTTGAAAAGCTCCAACATATTCCTGGATATCTAAAAGGTTGCACAATGTGCAAGAGTATACACATTCCCAGGGAAGACCTGGGAAAGAAGATCACCTCTGGCTAAGGTTTTATATAAGCAGAAAATGAAGATTAGGTCTGTCTTATAAACTGCCTGAAGATTGAAGTGGGACTTCTCATAAAGATTCCTTGAGCAAAGGTGGAAGACAGACAGGCAAGCATTCAAGGAAATCCTCTGACCAGTCATTGGTTGATCACTAAAGTATACTGACCCTGTGTGACTCCTAGGAAGACAGGCTTAAAAATAAAAATAAGAACTTAAAAATAATTTAGCAGCGAGCTCAATGGCCACACACTACAGGCAATAAATGCCAGTCTACAGAATGAGTTCATGAGAGTGCTAAACAAATAATCAGCATCAATAAAAACAAAATCAATGTTAAAAAGCCTTGGTAGAGCAGTGTAGAGAATTCTGATACTAGAGTTGTTAAAAAACATTTTATAAAATGTTCAATTTTCAAGAAAAAATTATGAGATCTAAGACAGGAAAGTATGCCACATACATAGGGGAAAAAAACATGCAAAAATTGACCAAGGTAAAAATGACCCTCTGGGTGCCCAGATTTGGACTTAATAGAAAAGACTTTAAGTCAGCTTTTCTAAATCTGTTCAAAGCATTAAAGATACCATGCCTAAAGAATTAAATGAAGGTGTAAGAATGATGTCTTGCCAAAGAAAATATCAGTCAGTGTAGAAATTATCTAAAAGAAACCATATAAAATTGTGGAGTTTTTAAGTATAACTGAAATGAAAAACTGACTACATGAGCCTAACAAATATAAATTGATAGATGAAATAATTTGTTAACTTGAAGATAATTCACTAGAGATTATCCATTGTAAGGATAATCTCTATTATCCTTAGTAAGAAAATAAAGAAAATGAACAGAGCTGCATGGGATCAATGTGATGTCATCAAGTGTGCCAACATACGCACAATGGGAGTCCCATGGAGAAGAGCAAAAGAAAGAGACAGAATACTTAAATAATGGCAAAAAACTGAAATAAAAAATATCAACACATTCAATAAACTCAGTGTATTTCAAGTTAATATAGCTATCCACACTTAGACACATCATGGTCAAATTTACAAAAGTGAAAGAAATTTTGAGAGCAGGAAGAGAAAAATAACATATAAAAGGTATCCCCAATAAGACTAATAGCTGATTTCTTGCCAGAAACCTTGGAGGCTAGAAGACATTTTCAAAGTATTAAAAAGACAGTCAACCAGGAATTCTGTATTTAGCTTAACTTCAAAGGTTAAGTTAAGATATTTACAAATAAAAACTGAAAGAAGTTGTTGCCAGTAGACCTACCCTACAGGAAATGTTAATGTTTAACAATGTTAAACAATGTTAATTGTTTTCTTCAATTTGAAACAGAAGAAGCTAGACAGTGAACTCTAACCCACATGAGAAACAACAATAGTAATAGTAACTATATAACTATTAGGAAAGACGTGCGTAAGAATACATATACATGTATTTTTCCTTGGAACTTTTCTCCTGTTTTAAAGACAACTGCATGAAGGAATAATAAAAATTTGTTGATGAGCTTATAACATATAGAGATATAGTTTGAAAATAATAGTAAAAAGAAAGGTAAGAGAATGGAGGTATATTACAAGGAAGTTTTTATATATTACTAGAATTAATTCAGACTAGAATTTTATTATTTTTATTTTTATTTTCTTTTGGTAAGATGTTCTTTTTAAAAAAATTTTTTATAAAGATTTATTTATTTATTTTTAGAGAGAGGGGAAGGGAAGGAGAAAGAGAGGGAGAGAAATATCAGTGTTTGGTTGCCTCTTGCATGCCCCCAACTGGGGACCTGGCTTGCAACCCAGGCATGTGCCCTGACTGGGAATCAAACTGGTGACCCTTTGGTTTGCAGCCCGTGCTCAATCCACTAAGCTACACCAGCCAGGGCTATAGTGTCTAATTTTTATGTTAAATAATGTATTTATGTAATCCTTAAATTTTTTAAAATTTGTTTTTAGGGAGGAGAGAAAGAGAAGCATTGATTTGCTGTTCTACTTATTTATGTATCCATTGGTTGATTCTTGTATGTGCCCTGACTGGGGATTGAACCTGCAACCTTGGCATAGCAGACAGTGTTCTACCCAGCTGAACTCTCTGGCCAGGGCCCATTTATGTAATCTTTAAGGAAATGTTAGCAGTAGAACATTTTGGTTCATGGAGCCTCTTACTGATTTAATTTTACAATACTACTAAGCACTTATCAATAGATTTTACACATACGGTATAAGAAAAATACACCAAAGTGAAGTCAGTGTGAATAGATTTCATGATCCCTCAGTTTTTAAATGTGCCTTTGTTGCCTGGAGATGAAACAGCTGTATGTGGAAATGAGAGATGCCCTTGAAGATATCCTTGATTTTGTTTCTGAAATTTGGGTATAGAAAATTTAGTTGTTTTCTTCTTCTAAGTGTGTGGGGAGGGAGAGAAGATGAACAAAAGGGCTCTGGGGAATAGAGGAGATCATGGGAAAAAGGCATCTGGAGATAAATACACATAAAATACAGGCTGTGGCAAAGAGAAATGACCTGGGCAGAATATTTTAGAAGTGATGAGAAGTATTTTTGTCTACATTTTGAAAATATATTATTGGTTCTATTCTCTACAAGTGCCTAGCTTAGGGGAGATGTGATCTCAAAATGGGTTTTTCAACATAATTTAGAACTGCCTCATTTATAATTTACTACATTTGCCTTTAAAAAGTTAAAACCATGTTTAGCTTTGTGATATGAAGAAAGTTTAATTATATCAAGCAATATATGTAATTTCCTTATTATAGAAAAATTTGCTTAAATGAATTTTCTTACAAATTATTTAAACTATAATTTAAAAATGAAATTTTCAATCTGTTTTCAGTCCCAGCACAGTTGAAGAATAAAGCATAGTTGCATCAGTAATGATGGCTCACTCAACTGGGAGCATCTCTCTGGGTGAGAATAAGTAATATTTTAAAATACTTCCAAACAATTCTGATATAGTATACCTCCTTTTCATTATAAATTACACATTTAAAGCATAGAGTCCTAGAATCTTATGGAAATTGGTACTATTAAGAGATTACAGTGATTAAAATGGAATCTACTCATGTGAGACTATTTTGTTTTCTTCAGTAATATTAAACCTTTTAATACTTCTATTAACCTTATCGGAGTTTTCAAGACATTTTTATTCTTAGTTTTTTTTTAAACCATATTAACCATGTTAAGTGTACAGTGCAGTAGAGTTAACTATATGGACATTTGTTCAACAGGTCTCTAGAACTTTTTCATTGTACAAACTGAAACCCTTTACCCATTAAAGAGTAACTCCCTTTTTCCCCTCACCTCAGCCTCTGGTAACAGCCAAACTATATTCTAAGTGTTTGACTACTTTAGATGTCTTGTATACTGCAAGTGGAATAATGCAGTGTTTATTTTTTGTGACCATCTTATTTTACTTAGCATAGTCTCCTTAAGGTTTATCCATGTTATAGCATTTGATAGGATTTCCTTTTTTTAAGGCTGAGTAATGTTCCATTGTATTTGTATACTATATATTTTTTATCCGTTCACCCACCGATAGGCACTGAGGTTGTTTTCACCTCTTGGCTATTGTGGCTAATGCTGCAGTGATCATGGGTATACAAATATCTATTTGAAATCTTGTTTTTAATTCTTCTGGATGTACATCTAGAAGTGCTGGATTATATAGCAATTGTTTTTAATTTTTTGAGGAACTTCTGTACTGTTTTTCATAATAGTTGTACCATTTACATTTCTGTTCACAGTTACACAGTGGCTCTAATTTCTCTGATCCTTACCAACACTTACTATTTTGTGTTTTTTTAATTAAAAAAAAACTTATAGTGGCTATTCTAATCATTCCTAGGTTCTTAACTTACTGTTAACATGTTAAGTCTTTATTCTATTTGCTCGTTTTTCACTTTCTAAAGAAACAGAATAGCTATTTTAGGAGGTTTCCTGCAATTAATGCAGATCTTTATACTTCCTCGATCTCAAACGCTAGAACATCATTTGGGGCCAGTATTTTATTTTATTTTATTTTTAAGGGACCTAGATGTCTTTAGTTATTTTCTAAGTTTTATGCTATTCTTTATTTTTTAATTTTATTAAATGACATTGGTTAATAAAATTATATAGGTTTCAACTGTACAGTTCTATATTATATCATCTGTGTATGCATTGTGTTCACCACCCAAAGTCAAATCTCCTTCTGTGACCGTGTATTTGACCCCTTTACCCTTTACTACTTTCCCCCACCCTTCTTTCCCTCTGGTAACCACCATACTGTTGTCTTTGTCTATGGGTTTTTGTTTGTTTGTTACTTTCAGTTTTGTATTCCACATATGAGTGAAATCATAGGGTTCTTGACTTTTTTCCAGCTGACTTAGTTTGCTTTGCAGGATGTTCTCAAGATCCATCCATGTTGTCGCAAATGGCAGTATTTCATCTTTTTATGAATGATTAGTAACCCATTGTATAGATATGCACCACATCTTTATCCGTTTTTCTGTTGAAGGGTACTTTGGTTGTTTCCATGTCTTAGCCACTATGAATAATGCTGCAGTGAACATAGGGTCATATATCTTCATGAATAAATGTTTTCAATTTTTTGGTTAGATACCCAGAAGAGATTTTCTTTGGTCATATGAAGGTACCTTTATTCTTAATTTCTTTTTAAAAATTTTTAAGGAACTTTCATACTGTTTTTCATAGTAGCTGTATCAATCTACATTCCCACCAACAGTGAATAAGGGTTTCTTTTTGTCTACAACCTCTCCAACACTTGTTACTACTTGCCTTTTTAATAATAGGCATTCTAACAGGTATGAAATGGTGTCTTAATGTATTAATAGTTTTTATTTGTATTTCACTAATGGCTAACACAGTTGAGCTTCTTTACAAAAAAATAAAAAATAAATTAAAGAACACTATGAAAACTATATTGAGTCCATCAGAAAGAGCAATATAAGAATAGTGGGTATACCAGAAGGAGAAGATAGGGAGAAGGGAACAGAAAGCTGCTTCAGACAGTTGCTGAGAATGTCCCAAACCTATGGAAAGAGCGGGATCCTGGAATTCAGTGTTGAATATAGTGTAAAACTGGACATTTGAATTTCTTCACAGTTTAACAGAAATGGTGAGACACAGTTCTTTTCTGTTTCTACTTATAGTTTCTAAAATCATAAACTTGCCATAATAGCATCATCATCATAATAGTGATTGCTGTCCCTGGGCTGGTTTGTCTGCTCTGCTTTCCAAGCAGTCCATAAATGCCCCATCTTTGAATGCATTACTTCAGTGTGTATCGAATGTGTTCCACAGCTCTCTCTGAACTTGGTTGTCTCCACCTCACTTATCCTGTGGCACCTGCTTGTGAATCTTACTGTCAGCCATTCTTCACAGATGTCTTGCTAAGTGGAGTTGTGTTGCCAAAGACTGCTTCATTGCTGGTAGATCAGCTCCCTTCTAGTGCCCTGTATTTGATGATCCTGTCCATTTAATAGTAAGTATAGCTTATAGGTGATACTTACAATTATGTTCAAAATAGCAGATATGATAATGCTTCTGATTCATGTAGTTCTCACAGCTATATATATTTGAGCATTTTTTGTTTTGAAGGCGTTTAGATGGATTGGGACCTCAGTGTTGCTTCTAACTTCTCTCTTTTAAAGACTATACTGTAATATCATAAGGTTGGAAAAAAACATTAAATTTGGAGACAGATCTATATTCAAGTTTTGACTCTTATACTTGTTGGCTGACTTACCTTTAGATGTTTCTTATCCTCCCTGAGGGAGAAATCTCATCTGTAAATTGAAGATAATGATACCTTTTATTTTTAAGCTTCATTGATACTGTGAGCTTGTGTTTTTAGGAAGCCTTTTACCAAGGAGGCTATCACATTAGAATTTCCTTCTTACAAATAGAAGGTGAAGGGAATTTCAGACGGTAGTGGTACTTTTATGAACCATATTTGACAGGAGATCTCTTCTGATAATTTGAGTCCTCATAGTTTATACATTAACTGAAAAAGTCATTTAAAATAGTAGGCCATAAAAATGATGTGTATATCTCACTAACATATAAATGAACTGTCTTTTCATTAGGCCCAAGGCCTTTCCTTGTAGTATATAGGTTTGCTAATTGGAACTTTAAGTCTTTCATAAATCTATATTCATAACAATTTCAAGTTTATATTTTGTTCTTTAATGTAGATTAAAAATTTAGACAATGGAAAAGCCATGGTTCTCAAAGTGCACTTCCCAGACTATCAGCATCAGCATCAGCATCATCATATGGGAATTTCTCAGCATGTAAACCCTTTGGTTTCCCCGTACCTACTGAGCCAGAATCTGAGGGGATGGGGCCCAGCAATGCATGTTTTCACACAGCCTCCATGCTAAAATTTAAGGAGCACTATATATTTTATGCTTTACCTCAGTTTTTATATTCTCTTACCTTTGCCTCTTGCAACAGAAATGTTTTGTAGTATACTTGCCTTTATCAAGTCTTTTCAAAGTTTTGACCTTAGTTTTGAAGATACCTTTTATTTTTGGTTTCATGCTTTATCTAATGTTTAATTAATTACCCAATTACAGTAATGATAGAACTCCCTTAATCGGGTTTTGGAATAAATACTACTGGTTTTGGGAGAACATATGACTCAGCCTTTGGGAGTAGAACTGTGAGGGGCACACCGAAGAGTAGTTGACAGACTGAGTTTTCATCATGCCATGGGCATCTGTTGGTGTGGTTGGAAAGGAAACGGAGAGTGTAGGTCTGTAAGTTGGACAAGTGAAGGCTGGTATGGAGAACTTCTCAGCTATATTTTTTTCTATATAAGCTAATGGATTTCTCTGACCTATTTATCTTTATCGTCCTTAATTCAGTTTGCATGTTTTAGACTTTTGTTGGTCTGTAAGTAGTCTTCTTGGCTGGATCCTAAAGTTTGAAATTTGTTTTAATTACTCCCAGATCTCCTAGGTCAGTCAGTATTATGGAGAAAGCAGAGAATCCATCTAGTGATTCAAATGGAGGATGTGTACATTTTATTTTATTTTATTTTTTTTACTTGAATAACAATTAAAATAAGAAATAAAAAGAGGATGTGTACATTTTATTGTTGACTCCAAACAGGACAATGTGTAACAGCTAATTCTTGAAGTAGAAAACATGAAAATATTCTGTCTAGCCTGAGACTGTAGCTTTTGCTCTATCTTGTAGTGTCTACTTTGATTTTGGGGAAACAAGTCATGTAAAGTGGGAGAATTCAGTTCAATACATCCTCATGGCCATTCCTGTCACAGTGCAGGTGAAATACATGCCCACCTTTAAGATACTTAAGAGTTTTCATAAGTCAACCTGAAATCTGGCCTACTGAGTTGAAAATATTGCTCTTTGGCAATATACTGGATGGAATTTTGATTGAGCTGATTTTTTAAATGTATATTTTAATTATTTGTATATTTTTAACTACATTGCTAATAGCACAGAGGGAAAGGATCTGAATAGTCTGTCTAAATCAAATGTGGATCGTCTCATTATTGCAATAGAAATATTAATAGAAACTATGTAATGCACAGAAAGTTAACTATTGCATAACCAGGATATTGTAACAGTTGATGAATAAGATAGCAGTACTAGTTCCACTGAAGTTGCTTGGGTGCGGATTTGATACTGCTTAGTGTTCGTTTTTCAGTGACACAGCAACCTGATCATCCCACCAACAAAGTAATAGGTGATGTAAAGCTGATGGAAAAAGAATGATTGTTGCTTAAGTGCTTAAGAGGGATTGAAGTTTTGTTAGAGACAGGCTCTAAATCCACATATTTGATATGCATAGCATAAATTGTGAGTCTTTAAATTTACTTTTCTGTCTGGAGAAATATTTATTTCAGTAATGAAAATCTCAGTTTTGTTCAAAATTAAAGAAAAATGAGGACACAACACAGAAGATCATTATTTAGTAAGTTTTGAATGGTAACTATACGTTAGTGCTATATATGTGTTAATCATTTCATCATGGCACTGTCTTTCTAGATATTTTATCTACATTTATCTATATTTTATCAATGGGAAAATGGGTTTTAAAAGCTCCTGGCTTGCCAAAGAACATTTAACTAGTAGGTGGTAGAGCTGGGCTTTGAACGGTGATCTGTTTAACACTAAAGCCCAACCTTTTAAATACTATTTTACAACTTAATATCCGGTGTTTTAATATTCCTGGCCTGCTTTCAAAAACTTTTCCTGTCATTTCCAGAGATAACATTCAATAACTTGACAACAGTGACCTTTCTAAACAAATATAGAGTGTTACAGAGCCAGATGGCCAAAGATTATATTTTATTTTTCTGGCTGAACATAAATTGCCTGCTCTAAGACTGATAAAATCCAAAAAAAAAAAAAAAATCCTTCTGTGTCCCAGGACTTCATCAGGCCACGTGTCAAGCTAGTGCCCTTTATCACGAGCCAGTCCCGAGAACAGAACCTTATGTCTTTAAACTGTAATTTAGGTTAGGGCCTATTGAGGGAGCAAGAAACTTTTATTAAATGAGATCATTCTGGGCTTCAGTAATGGCAGTGCATTTGGGTAGGGAGATTCTGAGGAATTAAAAACAGAAAGGCAGTAGTATTACTATCTGTCCTATTAAGTGGATGTAAGCAAGGAAAAGGCTGATTTATAACTCAATAGATTGCCAAATTAGGCATCTTTGTTTTTTCCTGTTGGGAGTTAAATAGGATTTTTATAATAATTAGAAACTTCTTCTTGATCCTTCAAAATGTGGGTGGAAATCCTTTTGACAGTCTTACATAAATATCTTCAGAAAATATGTGTATGTCACTTACTATATTAGAAATGTAAGTTATTATATCACACATAAGCATAAACATAATGCCTTCATGAGCTCAGTTGCACTTAGTGAAGTTCAGATTTAGAGACCAGGTTACACAGGATAGGCATGCAAATGTTTGAAAGATATATTGAAGCCAACTTGTAATTGACAGTAAATTATGTAACAAAAGAAGCACTGGATTTGGAGTCTGGAGGACTATGTTTGAGGCCTCTGTAAGGATCCTTGAGCAAAGGATTTAAATTTTCTGGGAGTCAGTTTTCATTATTTGTAAAATGAGTGTAGAATATTACCTGCCTTCTTTTATTACAGAGCTGTTCTGAGAACCAATTGAGGGGGCATGTGACAAAGTTATGATGATATGCAAATGAATGCTGTTGTTATGGTTGCATCAGCTAGGTCATGGGAAGTATTCTAAATTGTGAATACGACAGACCTGCCTTTGGAATTGCTCTGCTATTCATCACAGTCTTTTTGAGCCCTCTCACCTAATCCCTCTCACAGTTGTGAGAATTACATTAGTATAAATGCTGTCTTAAAATTTTTGTAGAATAGTGATTGAGTAGGAATTGTAATTTTATCTTGAATAGATTTCAAGATAGAAACGAAATAGGCAGAGGCTTTTTAGCTGTTCCCAAATATCTTAGCAAGATAAACAACCCAAGAAATATTAGAATGGTAATGCAAGAAGGTCCCTTGAAGGTCATAAGTCATATCCTTTTCATTTCAAAACTAAGGATTGCCTTCTAATTATATTTTTCTCATTTCTGTCATGTGTATATTTTTATGAAATAACATGGTCACCAGCATCATTTGTAAAGGATGGCAACTGTCTCTCAATCTTGATAGATAACAAATTTCTAAAAATGTAAAGCTAGAGAAGAATGCTGCTAGGAGGTAGTATTATGTTTATTAAGGATCTGGTCATTGTTGTCAAAAGTTGAGGTGGACCACAGCTGTAAAAAAGAAGGAAATCTTACCTTTTGTGACAGCATGGATCGACTTAGAGAGCATTATGCTAAGTGAAATAAGCCAGTCAGAGAAAGACAAATTACCATATGATCTCACTCATATGTGGACTCTAATGAACAGAATAAACTGACAAAGTGGAGACAGACTCATGGATACAGAGAACAGACTGACAGCTGTCAGAAGGGAGGGGCTTGAGGGCTGGGTGAGAAGGCTGAAGGGATTAAGTAAAAAAAAAAAAGAGGGGGTGCTTATGGATACAGACAACAGTATGGTGATTGCCAAAGGGAAGAGGGTGGTAGATGGGACATAGAGGAGGGTAAAGGGGGAATAAATGGTGGTAGAAGGAGACTTGCCTTGGAGTGGTAAACTTGCAGTGGTAGATGATGTATTATAGAATTGTATACCTGAAACCTATATAATTTTATTAACCAATGTCATCCCAATAAATTTTTTAAAAGTTGAGATGGAATATTAATCCTGTCAATACTAGTTTGGGGGGACCCTGGGAGGTGTACTTAGAGTCTTGTGTAATGTAGTTACTTAACAATACTGTGTTTTTGGTTGCAATTTAATTATTTTTTTCTATTTTTATTATTTTTTATTTTTATTGTATTTTTTTCCATTAGCGTTTATCCCACTTGGACCCTCTTCTGCCTCCACCCAACTCCTCTCCACCACAGTCACCACGCTGTTGCCCATGTTCATGAGTCCTTTTTCTTTTTCACTTGATCCCTCCACCCCTTCTTCCCCCACAGATGTCAACCTGCTCTCTGTCTATGATTCTGTCAATATTTTGCTTGTTAGCTCAGTTTGTTCATTAGATTCTGCATGTGAGTGAAATCATATGGTATTTGTTTTTTTTCCGACTGGCTTATTTCACTTAGCATAATGTCCTCGAGGTCCATCCATGTTGTTACAAAGGGTAAAATTTTCTCCTTTTTTATGGCCGAGTTCTGTTCCATTGTGTAAATGTCCCATAGTTGTTTTATCTGCTCACCTACTGATGGACACTTGGGCTGCTTCCAAATCTTGGCAATTGTAAGTAACACTGCAGTGAACATAGGGGTGCTTATGTTCTTTCAAATTAGAGTGCATCATAGGGCAGTTCCATATTTAATTTTCTCCATACTGTTTTCCACTGTGGCTGCAACAATTTGCATTCCCACCAATAGTGCAAAAGGGTTCCCTCTCTGTCCACATCCTTGCCAGCCTTATTTGCTGATTTGTTGATGTTAGCCATTCTGACAGATGTGAGTGATATCTCATTGTGGTTTTAATCTGCATTTCTCTGGTGATTAATGACATTGAGTGCCTTTTCATATGTTGGTTGCACATCTTTTTCAATTACAGTTTACATTCAATGTTATTTTTTTGTCAGTTTCAGTTGTATAGCATAGTGGTCAGACAATCATATCCTTTATACTATTTCTTTATGTATCATATCCTCTGCACCAAAAGGTTGCAGATTGGTCATTGCTCAGGGCACATGCTTAGGCTGTACATTCAGTTCCAGGTCAGGGCATGTGTGGGAGGCAGCCGATCACTGTCTCTCTCACTACCATCCTCTTTCTCAAATCAATAAACATATACTCAGGTAAGAATTTGAAAAAAAGATACAAAAAAAGAATTCAAAAAGGAGTAATGACCTTTGTGAACTTTTTACAGCACAATGTTAAGAGATTCCATAGTTTATATATTGATGATAAGTTTGTTTTTCTTGGGCTTATTAAGAATATTCTTCTTTATTTGTATTTGATATCCTAGAAATATACAAGTCAATCTTAAAATTTGAAAAAAAAATTAAAATTAAATAGTTCTAGTTCTAATGGGACTAGATTGGAAAATTGATGATTAGTAAAGAGAATATACAAACAGATGTCTATGATTCAGTGGAACTTTTCTGTTTTTTATCAGCATTTCAACTTTGGGAAATATTTTTTCCAAAAATATTTTTTGTTAATTAAATAAATGCATAGAATTTCTCCCTTCATCATCCGTAACATGATTTCATTGTAACCAACAATCTGTGTGCTTTCAGTTGAATTTTAATACGAATTTTTTTGTGGAAGGGCTTCTATCTGTTCTAAATTTTGATTACACTAGTTGGAGAATGGATATTACAAAAAATTGGCAGTTGTCTGAAATAATAAAATGAATTGGTTATGAAAATGGATACAAATATGTAGTTTCACATTTTCAACTTGTTTTTACATTGTCCTCAGAATGTTTAATATTTCACAAAAAAGAAAACAATTGGGCAGAAATATGAGAAATGTTTTCAGTTGTCCAAGGCTAATGTTGACTTAAATAGGTCTAGGACTTCATGGTTGACAGCTGCAGATAATTAGCTTTTTCTTCCTTAACAAAGAAAGCAAATGGAGCTGCAAGACATTCATTGCCTTTTCTGTCATCATAATAATAATGTATGTATTTAACTTCTGCAGTTCCTTAAATTGATTTAGTGCTAAGCTGCCTACATTACATATAATAGGAGTGACAAGTGAAAGCTGCAGCACATATTTGTGTGGCAAAAGGGAGCAGTGATTGACAGCAGAGTTCCTGTCTACAAGAAATAGCAGTGTGTGGAGCTCAAAAGGGCTGGATCCATAATTCTTAAAATTGTAGAGCAGAATCATGAAATGAATTTTAAAATGTGATTGCCCCTTGGTGTTTGAGTGTCTTATGTTCTTGGCTCTGGGAGAGAAGCACAGATGGACAGCATCTCACCTGACTGCTGAATGTTAGGAAATTCCTTTAAAGTGTATTAGTATTTCTAGTTTAAGATTGATACTTCCCTAGTATGGATCACATTATGATTTTGTACCTAGTAAGTGAACATTTCCTTCAACTGTAACTGGTTCACCTTATCTGAAGAAGCTAAATAACACATCTATTCAAATAAGAGTTTTAAGACCATAAATTGTGCTATTCTTCAGTAAAACTATCCTTTTTCAAAAGTAAACTTGAGGTATCTTTTCTGGAAAGGTAATTGTATAAAGCTTGGTGGTTTCTTTTGGTAAGAGAGTAGCTAAGTGTGATCATCTTTGAAAAGTACTCAGTGTATTCTGCAGTTCCTTTGTTCCTGCCACACGTGCCCAGAAGCTGCAGTTAAAAAGAAAACTTGGTGATTGTTGTTAAATAATGCTCTGCGATGAGCCTAGAATGCTGGGCTTCATGCTATATATAGCATGGAAATGCTTTTTGTTTTGGTGACAACTCCTTGTGTGTCTGTGAGGTATAGGGGGAAGCCCTTTGTGTCCTGGTACATTGGCAGCCTCTGCTGGCCATTGCAAAGAGCAGCAGTGACCTTTGTTCTTTCTGTGTTGCCTGTGATTTTAGTTGGGTTTAGTCCTCACTTCTTTGGTCCTAACCCTCCTTGTTATCCCCTTTTAAAAGCTAGTTTATCTGTTGGATTAGGATCTTGATTTATAGTTATTAAGGAGCTACTAGTCCAATGTTCTCATCAATAAACTAATATCATAAAACAATATAGTTCTTTAGATTCTTGGGAGAAGTTACAAATATAACCCTGCCCTGAGAAATAATTCCACTGAGAGATAAGATATATTTCATCCTTTCGTAGATTTTAAAATAGTTTCTCAGTTGCAGAGCTTTGATTAGGCATTTACTTGTGATTGGCAGATAACCCCAAACCTCTTAAAGAAAGCCGTGACTCAATGAGAGGTTTAATCAAACATGTGTTTATTAATTCTAATAGATTTAGGGTACCAGCTATCTTAGAAAGCATGATCCAGAAACTGGGCATGAACTGTTACTGGGCATTATGAATACTGATACTTCTGCAGGCTGGTGGAGTGTCTAGACTTTTAAGAATAGACAATTAAATAAATTGTGAACAAAAATAGTCAATGGCAGTAAACCCTGGGTTATTATGGTTTCAGGGGTGGAAATTTGCATAATATTTGACCAAATATTTTTGTTTTCAGGGGATAATTTGACCACCTCAGATGACTTCCTTTGAGTAAAATAGATCCACTTGTTGACATTTCAACTTGATCAGTGGCTATACTGGTCTCCTCTGGGCATTTTCAAATAGGCAACCAGTTGAACCTTTTTATACAGTCTCAAAGACAATGACTTTTATTCCTACTACTCCACCTATCCCTGAGTTATTAGAGTAGAGTACTAGTAGATCTTCCTTCCATGTTCATTGACTTCTGAATCAACCTGTACAACATAACCGGATGTATTTGACTACAATGTTGCTTTGATCACGTTACACTTAAAAATGACTTATTTTCTCCAGAAAAGGAGCCAAATGGTATGAGAAATGAGGCAAGAAAAGAGCTCTGGGCTAGGAGTAGGAAGATCATTTTTTTTGCTCTGTTTCTGGCTGTATGGCATTAAGCATAAAAGTACACTTTCCTGAGCCTCTTTTACCCCTATGTTTAAATCATTTGTTGTGAAGATTGGTTGAGATAATGTATCTGAAATTGCCGTGAGCTATGTAGAACTCTATTACTTTTATTGCTGCACAGTAAAAAGACCAAATTCCTGTCTAGAATTTCCAAACAGCTTCATTTCTGTACTGTGCCTGACATACAATAGGTACCCAATAAATGTTTCTTGGATAAATGAATCCCATCTTCCCAGTCTTATCTTGTACTTCTGTCTAACCTTCAATTCAGATAAGTAGTCTCTACTTTCTCCACTGAAAATGTTGTTCACATAGTCACATTTGTGTCCTGTCATACTCATTCATCTTTTTCACACTTGTTCAGGAACAGTCAAGTTCCTCACAGCTCATTCTAGCCCACTTTTGCTTTCTTTTCATTGTAGCAATCTTACTGTCTTTACCATTCATTACTGTGTGCAATATATATATGTATACACTATACATATTTTAAAATATATAGTATCTTGTATTATTAATGAAAGTACACTGTGTGTATGCCTTCTCTTCTAAGGTGTGCTATAATAAGCTTCTGGAGTACAAGAATAATACTTTTGATTTTTAAAAATATGTTTTATTGATTATGTTGTTAGAGTTGTCTCATTTTCCCCCTTCACTCCCTTTCACCCTGCACCCCCTCACCCACATTCCCCCCTTTAGTTCATGTCCATGTGTCGTACTTATAAGTTCTTGTATTTCCCATACTATTCTTACCACCCCTGTCTATTTTCTACCTACCATCTATGCTACTTGTTCTCTGTACCTTTTCCCCACTCTCTCCTCCTCCCACTCCCCTTTTGCTAACCCTCCATGTGATCTCCATTTCTGTGGTCTGTTCCTATTCTAGTTGTTTGCTTAGTTTGTTTTTGTTTCTGTTTTTGTTTTAGGTGTGGTTGTTAATAATTGTGAGTTTGCTGTCATTCTACTGTACATATTTTTTATCTTCTTTTTCTTAGATAAGTTCCTTCAATATTTTATATAATAAGGGCTTGGTGATGAGGAACTCCTTGAACTTGACCTTATCCTGAGAAGCGCTTTATCTGCTTTTCCATTCTAAATGAAAGCTTCGCTGGATAGAGCAATCTTGGATGGAAGTCCTTGCTTTTCATGACTTTGAATACTTCTTTTCAGCCCCATCTTGCCTGCAAGGTTTCTTTTGAGAAGTCAGCTGTTAGTCTTATGGGAACTCCTTTGTAGGTAACTGTCTCCTTTTCTCTTGCTGCTTTGAAGATTCTCTACTTATCTTTAACCTTGGCTAATGTAATTATGATGTGCCTTGGTGTGTTCCTCCTTGGGTCCAACTTCTTTGGGACTCTCTGAGCTTCCTGGACTTCCTGGAAGTCTATTTCCTTTGCCAGAGTGGGGAAATTCTCCTTCATTATTTTTTTCAAATAAGTTTTCAATTTCTTGCTCTTTTTCTTTTTCTGGCACCCTTGTGATTCAAATGTTGGAACATTTAAAGATGTCCTGGAGGTTCCTAAGCCTCTCATTTTTTTGAATTCTTGTTTCTTCATTCCGTTCTGGCTGAATGTTTCTTTCCTCTTTCTGATCCAAACCATTGATTTGAGTCCTGGTTTCCTTCCCATCACTATTGGTTCCCTGTGCATTTTCCTTTATTTCACTTAGTGTAGCCTTCATTTTTCATCTAATTTACGACTAAATTCAACCAATTCTGTGAGCATCCTGATTACCAGTGTTTTGAACTGTGCATCTGATAGGTTGGCCATCTCTTCATTGCTTAGTTATATTTTTTCTGGAGCTTTGATCCGTTCTTTCGTTTGGGCCATTTTTTTTTTGTCTCAGCACACCTGTTATGTAGTGAGAGGCAGAGCCTTAGGTATTCACCAGAGCGGGGCAACCCAGTCACTGGGTTGTGATGGTGTATGAGAGGGTGGGGTCCGAGAGGGAACAATGATGTTTGCACCGC
>PVKM010001302.1:0-80477 GCA_004027735.1 Carollia perspicillata | reverse complement strand
TGATACATGGACAAGAACTAAAGAGGGGGAGTGTGGGTGGGAGGGGGTTGGCAGGGTGGAGGGGAATGAAGGGGGCAATGGGAGAACTGTAATGGCATAATCAATAAAAAAGTTAAAAAAAAAAGAATTGAAGGCTAGTGGAGGTGTTAAATAAAAAGAAAATGAGTTTTTGCATATGAAATTTTGAATATTTACTAAATAATCTTCTTTATGAAAGTCTACAGAATGATCTATGAAAATAATAACAGATGGATAAAGTGGGAAACTTTACCCATAGTGAAGGTACTTGCCCACTTTTTCAACAAAAGCATAAGTATAAATGAGTGTTATTGTTTTACCTAGTGTTTTTTTGTTATACATATCTGTAACTATAGAAGCCTTATTTTATCAAATTTTATTCACATTATCAGGTTGTATTTATATATAAAAGGGAAAAATACATCTGTCTAATTTACTTGGAAATTGTGGACAATTTATGAACAAACATATTCAAATAAAGTAGCTCTTAGAGAAATTTTTAAATCCACTCCTGTAGTATTGGGTTGGCCAAAAAGTTTGTTCCTTTTTTTCCCGTAAGATGACTCTAGTGGTGCATAGTTGTCTTAAGCTTCATTTAAAAGTTTTGTTAGATTGTATTATGACAGCTATCATATCAGCATGCACTGCAAAAAATATCAAAATTGGTGAATTTTTGTGTAGCCATTTTAATATTGAAGAGGGAAGAAAATATGCAACTTTTTCAACATATTATACTTTATTATTTGAAGAGGTAAAAACCCAACTGAAATGCAAAAACTGATTTGTGTAGTGTATGGAGAAGGTGATGTGACTGATTGAACGTGTCAAAGGTGGTGTGTGAAGTTTCCAGTTAGAGATTTCTTGCCGGATGATGCTGCACAGTTGGGTAGACCAGTTGAAGTTGATAGTGATCAAATTGAGACAGTAATTGATAATAATCAATATTCTACTATGTGGGAGATAGCTGACATTCTCAAAATATCCAAACCAAGTGTTGAAAATTATTTTTACCAGCTTGGTTATGTTAATTGCATTGATGTTTGTGTTCCACCTAAGTTAAGCAAAAAAAACCCTTAACTTACAATCAGGATAGCAGTGTGAGTAAACACAGCTTGTCTTTCATTTTCTTGCATACCATCATCAAAATTACAACTAAATTATAGAACAACCATCACTCAGAGCCATCAGAAATTGAGTTGAATGGAAGTCTGACAACTACAGAATCAAAGAAACCACATCCATCCAGACTGGCTGGAGGAGCGGGGATAAGGAGATGTAGAACAGGCTAGTACCACACCCACATGTGGTGGATAGAAATTCAGGAGGGGTATCTTGGGAGCAAGGAATTCCAGTCCCACACACAGCCTCCAGCCCAGGGTTCCAGTGCCAGGAAGGTAAGTCCCCATAACTTCCGGCTGCAGAAACAAGTGTGGATTGAGTTGATGGGAAAAACTTCCGAGTCCTAAGCAATTCTCTTTAAAGAACCCATATATGGACTTACTCAGTATAACTCCCTCTAAGCTCCAGCACCTGGGTAGGAGCTTGAAAGGCACCAGTGGCATACAGAGAGGAACTGAAGTGTCTGGAATCAAGACAGGAGCTGGGGTACAGCTTTCTCCCAGATGAAGGGCAGACAGAGGCCATTATGTCTCCTCTGAGGCCTTTGCCACAGAGCCACAGAGCTGACAGGCAGCTGCCATATTTGAGACTGTCAACCTGGCTAACATTATTTGCCCGACCCTGGAGATCTCCTTAGACTTTGTCACACATTATTTAAGGGCCTACCCAATATGTTAACCATGACTTTTCTACATGAATGACTGGTCTTGGGTCATGCTTCACACATTCCTAAAATTTTCAAAAAGCAACAGCAGGCCTCAGTGTGTCCCCAGCCTCCATATCTCTTGCTAGATGTCCCCAGGCCTGGAACTAGCAGCAGGGAGCCTAGATTCAGAGCTTGGCTTGGCCTGGGAATCTCCAAGCCCAGAACACACAGCAGCCATCTCAGGTTGCTTTATAGCTCAGGCAGGGTGGCCCCAGGCAGAACATAGGTCAGGGCTGACCTTGGCCTCCACCATCATCTGCACATTCAGTGGATAGCTACAGACCACTTTGGAGCACCACCACCCTACCCCTGTACAGCTGATGCTCCATGGAGGTCAGAGGATGGTGGACAGTGGTCACAGCCAGTTCTTGCAGCTTACTGGCCTGGGTAAATCCCTCTGATTGACCTGCTGACAGCAATGAACTGTCAAACAGCAAACAAGAGGAGGGTGTACACAGCCCACACGAAGGGTACACCTCTAGTACCCAGTTTGGGTGATAGGAGAGGCTGTGCCACTTGACCCTTCAGGACACCTATTACATTAGGCCACACTCCCTATACACACAGTCATAGCAGCCCTACCTAATAATAGAAACAAACAAAGAGGGACTGCCAAAATGAGGAGATAAACATGACCCAAATAAAAGAACATGAAAACTCCGGAACAACTTAAATGGAGGTAAGCGATCTATCTGAAGCAGAGTTCGGAAAACTGGTTACAATGATGCTTAAGGAACTTAGTGAGGATCTGGACAGCATCAAAAAGATCCAGTGAGAAGCAAAGGATACACTAATTGAAGAACAATTTACAGGAGAACAACAGTAGAGTAGATGAATCCAAGAATCAAATCAATGATTTGGAAAATAAAGAAGCAAAAAACATTCAAAACAACAAGAATAAAAAAGGAATCCAAAAAAAATGAGGATAGTGTAAGCAGCCTCTGGGACTACTTCAAACATTCCAACATTTGCCTCAGAGTTGTCAGTAGGAGAAGAGAAAGAGCAAGAAATTGAAAAGTATTTGAAAAAGTCGTGAAAGAAAACTTCCCTAATTTGGTGAAGGCATAAAGGTGCTAGTTCAGGAAGCACGGACAGTCCCAAACAGGATGAATGCAAAGAGGTCCACTCCAGGACACATTATAATTAGAATGCCAAACGTTAAAGATAGAGAATCTTAAAAGCTACAAGAGAAAAACAGTTAGTTACCTACAAGGAACTTCCCATAAGACTGTCAACTGATTTTTTTCTAAAGAAATTTTGTGGGCTAGAAAGGATTGGCAAGAAACATTCAGAGTCACAAAGAGCAGGGACCTACAACCAAGATTGCTCTACTCAGTAAAACTATCATTTACAATGGAAAGGCAGATAAAGTGCTTCCCAGACAAGAAAAACCTAAAGGAGTTCATCATCGCCAAGTCATTATATGAAATGTTAAAGGGACTTATTTAAAGAAAAGATCAAAACTATGAACAGTGAAATGGTGAAAAATACATATCTATCAACAATTGAATCTGAAAAACAAACTAAGCAAACAAGAACAGAGACAGAATCATGGATTTGGAGAATCTTTTCATGGTTGCCAAATGGGAAGGGGTTGTGGGAGCATGGGTGGAGAGGTGAGGAGATTCAGAATTACAAATAGGTAGTTAGAGAATATCCATGGGGATGTAAAGTAAAATATAGGAAATAGAGTAGCCAAAGAACTTAAGTGCATGACCCACAGACATGAACAATGATGTGGGGATTGCCTGAGGGACTTGGGGGGATACTAGGTGGACGGACAAATAGAAAAAAATTGGGACAACTGCAATAGCATAATCAATAAAGTGCAATTTAAAAAAAAAAAAAGCCTTAACTGTATTTCTGCACACGATTCTCTACTTGAGCATAATGAAAACTGTTCCATTTTTAAAACACATCATGACAGGTGATGAGAAGTGGATACTTTAATGTGGAATGGAAGAGGTCATGGAACAAGTGAAATGAACCAATACCAGCCACACCAAAGGCTGGATTTCGTCCAAAGAAGGTGATGTTGTATGTATGGTTTGATTGGGAATGCTCTGTTAAGAGCTCCTTTTGAAAAAATCAAGCAATTACTTTCAACAAGTACTGCTCCCAGTTAGGCCAGCTGAAAGCAGCACTCGACAGAAAGCATCTAGAATTAGTCAACATAAAATACATAATCCTCCATCAGGATAATACAAGATCACGTGTTTCTCTGATGACCAGGTAGAAACTATTACAGCATGGCTGGGAGGTACTGGCCATATTCACCATACAGTGCACCTTTGGATTTCCATTTACTTCAGTCTTTACAAAATTCTCTTAATGGAAAACATTTTAATTCCCTGAAATACAGCAAAAGGCACCTGGAACAGTTCTTTGCTCAAAAAGGAAATTAAGTTTTGGGAAGATGGAATTATGTGGTTGCCTGAAAGATGGCAGAAGGTAATGAACAAAATGGTGGATATGCTGTTCAATAAAGTTATTGATGAAAATAAAAAGTTTCTTTTGTTTTTACTTTAAAATCAAACTAACATTTTGGCCAACCCAATATTTTAGGAATAGTTTTTTGTGTGTGGAGGTGAATAACTTACTGTTAATAAGCGTATTTATGGTATTAGACCATAAAAAGATTTTATTTCCTTATTTCAAAACAATTTGTTATATAGATATTAGAGAAATTAGATAAATAGCTCAAAAAGAAATGTTACTGTCTTAACTAGTACAGGAAGTCTCTATAAGTGATCTCAAAATATATTTAACCACAGTTGTCAGTGAGTAACTCTAATTGGGATGATAATCACAATGTGGTTATTTCGCCTGTCTCTTAAAAAGAAAGCCAGATTTTATTCTGATATATATATAATGCTAATAAAAGTCTATTTTCTTTTTAGGAGGTTTTTGTTTATTCTACTACCATGTACTATTTGGGCTTATGTATATAAATGTAATAAAATATATCTTGCTCTAAATGTTCAGTGTAACAAGCAGTTGAGGTTTGAGTTGAAACATGATGATTCCACAAAATAGAATCCCAAAATAGACTTCACTTGGTTCAGCAAACCTTTGCTTAATTTCTTGGCCAGGAATGAACTGTTAGACACTAGGGTTATTGCTGGAAAATACTCAGATTTTTTCCTTTTAGAGTGAGAAATGAGTGTTAGAACAGATCATCATTAACATTTCACTCTTATTTTGATTCATAGGATGTGGATATAATCTCAGTGCATGAGATTAAAAAGGTTAGTAAGAGCATACCAATGTACTTTATACATTGTGAATTTGTATGTACTTTAGGTTCTATTAGACTCTAGGATATAATGTTCTTCTTACAGAATGAGGAGTACATTGTAGATCAAAACTTTATTAAAATATAGATTGATTTTTCTAAAATGTTAACTTATCAAGTGATATATATATAGTTTATATAGACAAAAAGTAGTAAAAGAGTTATATTAAAAACCACTTCTTCCAGTCCTGTTTTAGCTGTTAATTCTGGTTTTTAAAAATCCTCATATTTTAAACTATAGTGCTTATACTACTGTTTCATCAGTCATGATAGAGGAGGATTTTTTTTGTTGTTGTTGTTAAACTATGCTATCCTCTGTGCTTCCCCTCCTTTATGTTCTTAAACTTGGCAATTTCTGCTGAAATTAATATTTGGTGATTATGCCTGTATAAATATATATATAGGCATTTTAAGGTATTTTAGCTTCTTTTGCAGTTTTTTCATTAATTTCCTTTTTTGTGTGCCATCATTAATTCCACTATCTTTTCAGTGTAGTTTTGCACAAAGTCACTTCTAACTAGTATTAGTTTCATTTTTTAATCTGAATGGAGATAGTCTTCTTGGGGACCTCATTCTCTGACTTTTGCCTGGGCCGGTTGCTCTTCAGGCCTGCTGTACAGTTATCCTGGGACTTGGTGTTGTTGTCATTGTAGGAGCTTCCTTTATGTTTCTCCCAAATTCAGTCTCCAATATCCATGGTTCATTGTTTTTCTCCATTTTGGTTTGTTGAATGTTTTGGTAGAGCTTTCTGCCAAAGTGTGCATGTCGGGTAACTATCCTAACGTTTCAGACTTCCGAGTTTTGAAAATGCCTAAATGCTGACAACTTAGAGATAAGTTGTCAATATTTTCTTCATAATTTTGAAGGCATTGCTTCATTGTCTTCAAAAGTGGCTCTTAAAAAACACAATGTCATGATATTTAATCTTTTGCATCTGACTTGTTTTGCATTGTTTTTATTCTTCAGGAGGTTTTTACTTTTAACTGGTTTCTGAAAGTTTATGGTCATGTATCTTGTTGGGAAATTTTTTTTTCATTCTTTGTGCTAGGGTTTTGGTAGGCTCTTTTATTTAGAAATTTTGAGTTAGGAAATTATTCCTTATTGTGTCTGATCATTTCTTCTGTAATCTCCCCCACCTTATTTTTCTTTATATTTTGTTAGCCAGATGGTTTACCTCCTGGACTGATCCTCATTTTATTTTATTTTATTTTATTTTAATTTTTTTATATTTTATTTTTTAATTTTTAGAGAGAGAGGAAGGGAAGAAGAAAGAGTGGGAGAGAAACATCAATGTGTGGTTGCCTCTCATGTGTCCCCTACTGGGGACCTGGCCTGCAACCCAGGCATGTGCCCTGACTGGGAATTGACCGGTGACCCTTTGATTCACAGGCCCATGCTCAATCCACGAGCTACACCAGCCAAGACTGATCTTCTCATTTTAATACCCTTCCTGCTTGAAGGAACTTTTTCTCAATTTTATCTTTCAAAAATAGTTTAAATTTTTTTTCTGTCCTATTTTTAATTTTTCTGAATTTATTTTTATATGTAACTATTCCTTCTCCATAGCATCTTGCCATATTTCAATGATGAATTTATCTTTGTATAGTTTCATGAAATATAGATATATGAAATATAGATGTATCTTATATATAGATAATCTGTGTATAAAAAACATGTGTGTAGCCCTGGCTGGTGTGGCTCAGTGGATTGAGCACCAGACTGAGAACCAAGGGGTCACTGGTTCGATTCCCAGTCAGGGCACACGCCTGGGTTGCAGGGCAGGTCCCCAGTAAGGGGGCATGCAAGAGGCAACCATACATTGATGTTTCTCTCCCTCTCTTTCTCCCTCCCTTCCCCTCTCTCTTAAAATAAATTTAAAAATTTTCTTAAAGTGTGTATCTATTTGAGATACATTCTGATGCCTTCATCATCTCTCTTTAAGTTACTTACCCCCAGCTCCTCACCCCGTGCCCTTTCTCTTTATCTTTTATATACGATGTGCTGGAATACAGGGGTTAGCAAACTACGGCTTGCTGTGTCTGGGCTGCACCCTATTTTTGTACAGCTCTTGATGTGAGAATGGCTTTAAAGTTTGTAAAGGGTTTAGAAAAATGTAAACAACAGAAGAATATGCTACAGAGACTGTGTATGACCCGCAAAGCCTAAAAAATTTACTGTCTGCTCCTCTGCTGATCAAGTTTTGTGATCCCTGTTCTCATGTCTTGGGATTCTTGTCTTTCCTTTCATATCTAAGAGTCAGACACTAAAACGCAATTTGTAAGTAAGGCTTGTTTAGCTTCACTGAAGAATGACTTGGTAATGCTGAAGCTTCTTTTGTTTTAGGTAGCCGGTAATGTCATTTACCTGTTGGTCTTTTCTCTGGACCTTTGGTTTCTGTAGAAGAGAGTTTCTAATCTCCTACCTGGAGTGTATAAGCCTGTTGCACATGTTTCATATGTGAGTATACCTTTGAGTATGTTGACTTTCATTTATTCTTTCTGTTTTGAGTGCCACTGCCTTAATCTAAACTCTGCTGTGTGAGATTCAGTTTCTTCAGAGGCTAAATCTTAGACTTGTGCTGGAGTCAAAGTGGAGTCTGTTACCTGGCTGCACAGGAAGGTAATAGGAGTGAGAAGCTGGAAATCCAATTTCTACTTACATGGAGCCCAACTCATAGCTCTGTTTTCAGTTTATACTACCCTGCTGTGTTTTGTGTAGTCTTGTACCTCTTAGATTACATTTTCTTGGGAAAGGTTAAAAATTTAAGCACAAGTAAGAATTGTATCCAATGTGAAATTAACTTAGCTTGTTTGTCCTTGTGTACATTTCCATATTACTTTTTGATAGAAGAAGTTTGGTATTTTATTCAGTTATATAGAAAATACTGAGTTATTGCCGAGAACTACTAAGATCTCTAATTTTTGTAACAGCCCTCTGAACTGCTGGATGTATTAGTTGCATTTAACAAATAAAGAAACAAAACACGGGAAGATTAATGAATTTCATGTGGAGAATCTCATAGTAAGATTAGAACCAAGATTCCCCCAGGCAGTCTAGATTGAGAGAATGCTGTCTTTACATCTCTGTTACACACACTACACTAGGATGTGCTTGGCAAGTAAATCATAGTAGTGAGTGCTGTGAGTTTAGAACAGGAAGATAGGTCTGGGATGGAGAGGTCAAGGTAAATTTCCTGAAAGATGCAGAGCTTGAGTTGAATCTGATTAGGTAGGTGGAAGGGAAGAGAGTAGTTCTGATAATAAGTTATGACCCAAGACAGTATAGCTGTTACATTTAGGAGATGGTAGATACACCATCCTGGTTTAAGTGGAGTTTTGGGAACTATTGAATGAAAACTTAAACATATGGACATAACCAGGCTGTGGTATTACCTAACAGAATATCGTATGTGTGTTTTACATTGTGGGTTATGGGAAGGCTCTTTTCTTTTATAGGACTCAATAAAAACTCGATTTTAAGATTTATCCAGTATTCAATGTTAATTGAGGATGCAGGGATTATAACACTTTCGGTATTTGTGGTATAGGATTATATTAAAGTGTTAATGATAGAAGCAAGATTATGCTTCATGGATAAGGTTGCATCTAATAATATGAGGGTTTTTTGTTTTAGTGTTGACATGTTTTATAGTTTATTTCTATGGTAACAAAGTTTGGTAGTGAGTGTAATATTTGAGAATTGCATTTTGGTCATTTGATACCAGTTTTGGCTTAAGGTGTTATTTTGCTTTTTAGTGTAAGTAAATGATACGCCTTTATAAATCCTGTATCCATTTTCAATAAAAATGAAGCAGTGTTTTTCCGGTCTGGGCTTAGGGCCCTCAGGCAATGAAAGATCATAGCTAGGTCTCCAAAGCAGTTCAGTTGTGGTTCTGGAATGTTTATGTTTTGTTTTTAGGGTTTTTTCCCCTTAGTCTCCCAATATGTAAGCTCTTCCTTATAATGTCAAGAAAGAGATGGGTCTCTTGTGTTTGATACTCGTAGAAGGGACTACTAGCTTTATTTCTTTATTTTTTAATTTTGGAAAAGAAATAGGAACATCAAATTTAGAATATCTGGAAGGGAAAATTTTGAGCATCTATATTCTAGACTCTTACCACCACTCTTCTTAACAGTGTTTTGTGTCATAAATTGCATGTTGATATTGAAAATTAGATGATGTTTCTTTTAAGAATGTAAAATTGTTCTTAACTTGCTTTCTTAGAAAACCTGGTGCTCAGAGGCATCATTATTACAAAGACTCCTATTTGCATGGGGAAAAATTTCAGTAGTCCTATTTATTTAAAAATCAGATTTTTTTATTTGTTACTTGCTTTTATATTTTTTACACTTTATCTGGCTTCAACTTTCACTGAAATGATAATATCACTTATTAATCATAAATAAAATGAGGCTATACTTTTTAAATTGCTTAATTTTTAAAATAATTGGGTAGGTTCATATATATTTTCTTCTGATAAGTTAGAAAGTTTTAGCAGACAAGCCTTAATTTTGTAGTTTTTCTTTACTAATTGAATTGCTAAAAAATAAAATCATAATGTAAATTTAAAATACAATGTGTTTATTATCTTGGTAAATTAGAAAACTATTACAAAAGCGTAAATTATGCAAGATAGTTTAGTTTAAGGCTTTATAACCTTTTCTTTTGTCCACATGCACAGCTGGCTCCTGTCATCACAGTCCTTGTGTTTTCACCTAGGTTGATAGCATAGCTTTGCACTGGTGGTGGGACAGGTCCTGCTTTTATCTCCCCTGGCTGGAGAATCTTGGGTACTGTCAGAATACACTCTTAGATAAATAGTCTTCATAGTTTTTTGTCCTTGGAAAGTCTTTTTACTTTAAGCAACTACAGACTACTGGTATTTTTTTTTTGATATGAGCACAAAAATGCAAAAACTCTGAAATGAATTACATTCGTATAGAAAGGGAGGAAGATAGTGGGATGTATACAATGATTAAGTTGAAAAGTTTTTAAAAATTCTCATTACATCTTAAAATGACATGGAAAGTAAATGTACTTTGTTAAACTCCCAGTAATCATTTTAACTGAAATTGATATCCTCCTATTAATTTGACAATCCTACTTAAGCTCAATATTACAAAATCATACCAACTTCTGCAGTGATATAGTATACTCTTGTTGCTTATAAATGATTTAGTAGCTATTAGCCAAAATAGGAGGAAGATTCACAAATACGTTTAGTGAAAACTTACACTATGTGGATTAGCTTTTTTACTTCAATATAGTTTCAGATTTCTGTGTTGTTCTATAGCCAGAGTACTGCACAGTTAAACTGAGCAAGAGAACTTTGTGTTAGGGTGCTAAATACTTGATGAGGGTAATAATTATAAACCAGTGGCATTTGCTTATTAGTTTTATTTCTTACATTAAAGAAGTAATTTGTTCAAATATTGGACACATGTATGTATGTGTGTGTGCGCGTGTATAACCTGAGTTATGGTAAATATAATAAAACATTTAGAATGAAAATATCATACCAGATAAATATCTTCAGAAGGTGTATGCTGAAGTTCTGTATGTGTTTTTTGGTTATATGTATTCTAAAGCATCTATTCATTAAAGTAAATATGAAAACATGCAGAAGTCTTTTTAATCAAAAAGTTCAGAGGTTGTATCTAGTTTTTCATTATCTGTTTTGTCTTGTCTTTGAGGCAAATGAGGCACTTTATAGAATCTAGCACTATAAGTAATATCATTATAATAATCTATTAATAAATATATTAAAAAGTTGAAACCATTTCTTAGTTCTGCAATTTTTAGTTAGTACCTCCAACCTACATATAGATTGTATTCTAAAATGCTTAAAAATAAAATATTTTTTTTTAGAGAAAATAAATGACCCCCTCTGGGGAAGGAGGCAAGATTAGCCCATGAAAATTCATTTGGTCCATAATGTAGCTTATAAGACCATACTGTTTCCAAGGAACATAATGTTACTGCTAATAAGTAATTATAAAAACAATTTAAGAAAGTATTTATTGTATATCATGGTATTTAAGGAAAAGCAAAGAGATTTGTGTGATAGGGAGCTCAGCTAGAGTAGAATTTACTGAGGTGAAAACAGTGATGAAAGGCAGATACAGGGATTATGCTGAAAAATGAGGTGCTTGACTCAAGGAGGTTAGTGAAGATACATCCCATCACACGCCATTCTGAGAGCCCGGTTGCCCCAGGAATAGGTGGGTAAAAATGAGCTGCTCTTGTACTTTGTATTTTCTCTCTTTTCTGCAGTTTTTTTTTTAATTCTCATTTGAAGATTTGTTCATCGATTTTGTTTTTTGGTGGAGGAGGAAAGAAACTTTAGTGTAAGAGGGAAACATTAGTTGGTTGCCTTTCATAAATGCCTGACCTGGGATCAAACCCACAACCTGGGCGTGTTCCCTGATCAGGAATCGAGCTGGTGGCCTTTAGGCATACGGGACCATCTTCCAGCCAACAAAGCCACACCAGCTAAGGCATACTTTGTATTTTTTTGTTGTTGACATTTTAAAAGGGGAACTATCTACCAAAGCTTTAGCCTTTGCAAAACCCAGAAATCCTTAAATTTATAACCATGAGTGGAAAAGAATTTGTAGTTTTTTATTACCAGTAATAAAAATAGATCTTAGACTAAAACCTTTCCTATATTGTTTCTACTTTGAGGATATTGTCCCAAGGAAACACTGTTGTTTTTTATACTGTTCTTCAAAAGGCCTATTTACCATTAAAGCGTACAATTAATACTGTTTCAGTTTGCCTAAACTACTGTGAAACATTATCTCTATGGCAAAATCTATTCACCCATTGAATACCTACTGTGTGCCAGGCACTCTTCTTGGTGCTCTGACTACATCAGAGAACAAGAGACAAGAAACTTTGATATTGTGGAGTTTACATTCTAGTAGTGATTTATTTCCATTTTTAAGTTCCATGTGAAAGATACCAAAAAGTCATCTACCTTTCATACCGTCAAGTTGCCTAACTTAGGGTAAGTGCCGTAGCTAGAAGCAGCTGGGACTCTAGATTTATATCCAGTGTCCTAGATAATATCTAACAATAGAGAATGGGAATAACTATATTAACCATTTTTAAATAGGGCAACAAAGGGCAGCTTCCTTTTAAGAAGTAAACACAAGCTTCCTTGCCTTGCCCAGCCATTCCCAAATAAGGATTCTTCTGATTGTGCGACTGTTGGAACTACTCACTTCTGTCATGGAAGCTCTATTTATGAAAGATTTCATGTACAACTGCTAAACTACCATGTAGTTTACATGCTGCATAAAGTTTGGTAAAGCAATATAATAAATTGTTAGGTGAACAGACTGGATCCAGACTGGCTAGATTTTAAAATCCCACTGCCTCTAATCTAGCTGTGTGATCTTGGGCAAGTTACTTAACCTGTCTGTGCCAGAGTTTTCTTTTTAATCTGTAAAGTGGTGATAATCACTGACTAATTCGAGGATGAAATGAGTTAGTTGGTAATGTCTAGCACTTAGCAAGTACTGTATGACAGTAATTACTTTCTAGGCTTGACATTTAGTTTATGTAAAAGACGCGCATATATATATATATATATACACACACACACATATACATTTTTTAATTTTTGGGTTTTTGCCAAGTACTTTATTTTGTTTGGTAGGCTTATACTTTTAAGGAAAACTTTTTGGTATAATGGACATCTGGGTTCTAGTTTGGATCATCCACTGATCTGATCTTGAATTTATCAGTGAGGGGGTGTTCAGATAAAATGATCTGTTTAATATTTTCATATAAAATTAAAACATTTAAAAATCTTAATAGGTCTTCATGTTGAACCTTTAGCTGTTTTTGAGTGTTGATCTGGATCTTTTGTTTTGTTTAATCATACTATCAAATGGTGAACCGGGTACTTAGTTTTTGTATCACAACTTACCAGCAGTTATTAGGAATTCTCAAATTTTGAGTTATTGAATGGCTTACAGATGATTTCTATGATTCGTGTTTGTGGGTTTAATCAAAATATAAATTACTTAATAAACCTGCTCAATAAAAGATAATTCCCTAATATAACCTCTACCATGGCTTTTCGTGTCACCGATAACCTGTAATAAAATTACTCTAATAGCCTCCTAAGTAAAATTTGAGTCAGAAAAACTAAAAATGCATTCTTTTCCTAATTACAACTTAATCTGTGTATGTGTACTTATTACTTACAAATGTTATAGACTTCACTTAGATTTGTTTCATCTTTATGTCCTGTATTCTAGAAGGCTATTCAGATTTTCATTGGTTTTTCTACTTCTTTCCAAAGAGCACCTTTCAGATAAGCATGTTGTAGAATCAAAATAAGTGTTGTAGTCGAATTTTATTGGAATTCAAGTCCTGTAAAGATGGTTGTGTTTAACTCCCACAAAGTTATTTGTGGTTTTTTCCTGAACTTTTCTTTCTGCAGCAAAGTTCTATTTTCATTAACTACACACTATTTTAAAGTAAAAGATGGTGGTGAAAAATCAGTCTGTGTTACCTTTGGATTTTTTTTCTTCGTGAAAGCAATGGCAGTGTTGATTGTAACAGAAAACTATCTGGAATTTGGACTCGAAACAGGTAATTCATACTTCTTTACAAATCAGTTTTGTTTTATCTAGTGTTAATATTTTTCACTTCAATATTCAAGTAAGTTTTATATCAGATAAGTTTTTAAAATTAGGGTAGAGGTGCATATTCCTTAATGTTGTAAATAATTAATTTTCATTATTCTTAAGTAAGATCTTTTTTGTTTGTTTTAGCTAAGTTTTTTTGTTACCTTTCTTTAGAAATGCTGCACATTCCCCCATTTTTCTTTCTTATAGCTAAATGAGTTTCTGTAATGCTAAAGTTTACTCATGTAAACATGGAAATCCTAATGCAAATTTTATGCATACTCATGGAATGTGGAAATATCAAAGGGATAGTTTTCAAAGACTTTCTGCTAATAACCAAATTTTATTGCATTATGGCATACTAATTAGCACATGAAAGAGCTAAACTAGTCACTTCAAAATTTAAGATGGTCTATTTTCTAGCATTTTATTTCCACAGAAAGATTCTGTATTTTACCTAAGAGTAATTTTTTTCCCTACAGGGTTTACAAATTTTTCAGACAGTGCGATGCAGTTCCTTGAAAAGCAAGGCTTAGAATCTCAGTAAGTTTTTCTTTTAATTAAGCATTATTTAAATGAAAATGTTTCTATTTTTAGTAAAGTGGATTTACTGTAAGTGGTTCTTTGTTTTTAATCAGTGAAGAGTTATTTAAGTAGGACTATCACTTTTAGAGATATTCTTTCTTGTAATTTTTACATTTGTATAAAGTTAGTATCTTTCATAGATCTTTACTTGGATTTAATTCTTCTACCACCAGAGATTAAACTTGAGTTTATATCTGAGTCACTTATCAAATTCTGTGTTGAAGATGTAGGTTGGATTGTTACAAATGTGGCTAAAGAGATGCCTGATTTAGTTTATAGTTTTTATAGTTCACTAAACTCTTATAGATAATTGAATAAGCATAGTCTTTTTGTAGATGTTTACTATTTGTGTATTGCTGTTATTATTGTTTTTTTAATGATCGATTAGAAGAAAGAAAAATTTCTAGAAAGTTAATTCTAAAAATTAATCAGCTTTTAAAAATTTTTTATTTTTAGGGGTCCTGTTTCAAAACTTACTTTCAAATTTTTCCTCGCTATTTTCTGTTCACTCATTGGGGCTTTTTTGACATTTCCTGGATTACGCCTGGCTCAAATGCATCTGGATGCCCTGAATTTGACAACAGAAAAAATTACACAGTAAGCGGAAAATGTACATAAGCACATGCAGATAAATATATGTTTTCCATCTTAATGAAGGTATATTATTGTGATGAAATAATAAATTATTGTATTGGAAATTAATGAATAACTATTTGATGTCACACTACTTCGTCTTTCTATTATAAGGAAGTTTCTTGTATTCATTTCCAAATTTTAAGTCCAGCGTTGGAAAAATATAGCATCAATTGCCATATTGTTTTACCTGTTAAAATGGAAATGCCATTATTTATGTTAATTCTTTTTAACTCGGGTCAATTTATGATATTGTAATCTCTACCACTGAACTAAGGATCTATGGAATATTTTATTTAAATTTTATTTAATTTTATTTAAATAATTTAATATTTTTATTTAAAATACTTAAAAACTTTTTAAAGTAAAATCTGTGTACATAAGAGTTGTTTGTACAACTCTTGTTAAAATGATACATTGTTTTATTTTGAGATTGTTAAGTAATGTACAATGTCAGATATCATAGACTACTTTCAACTATCAAAATCTATTTTAGTTCTTGAATGGAGAAATCTTATTTGGAAATTATATACAGTTAAGAGCCTATTTACTGTATTCTTTGTGGTCATCATAGATATTGTTGCTGTTGCTGTAGACACCACCTTGGCAGAATGATAGATTTATAGCTCCAGTCATATGCACATCCCCATTCTTACCTCATCTTTTTGTTCTGCAATAGTAGTCCAAGTTGAGAATAATCCTTTTTGATATATGTACAGTCATTAACTTTCTGAGTGATCATTTCCTAACCTTTCTGCTGTTTAAAACCCCATACTTAATTATGCCAATTCTCTAGCTAGTCTTTTTATATTCATATCTCTCTTACCTATGTCATTGTCCTTTATTTTAATTTTGACATTGTTTTTGGCTTTTTCCTTACCTCCTTTTTTTACATATGCGTTTTGTGTGTTTACTTATTCTCACCTCCTAGTACACACTCCTTTATCCCTTTTTTTCCTCCTATTACTCAGTGGGCTCTTGGCTATGTCCTGCCTTTCTCTTCCCATCCTTTTCTCCAATGGCTTCTTCTAAAACAAAACCTGGTTCTCCCTGCTTCTCTACACACACACTTCAGTCCACTAACCCCAGTGTTGTGATTTAAATAAGCTGAAAGGGTGGGTGGAGGGGAGTCCTTCACCAGCTACTGAAACTGCTGTGGGCTGCTCCTTAATACTAGAGTGTTCCCTAGCAACACTGCATAGCTAATACTGCTGCTTTCCTCCCCCACACAGGAAGGTTTACCCAACCTGTGGGATGAAAGAACCACTTTATAAAAACATTCAAAACATTTAGTAGTGGTTTGGGATGGGGGTGACAGCACACTTTAGGTTTCTTTTCGGTAAGCATGGCTTCTTTTTAAAATTTTTCACATTGATAATTTAGAGTCTTATTGCCAGTTTATTGCACTCCCAGCCCCACCCTCCTTGTGCTGTAGCACTCTGCCTGATACAAGGGTGTGGGCAAGCTAGTTCTGTTCTGAGAGTAGTATGACTGGCAACAAACAGCCATATTCTCCTCACCCCATTGGCCAGGTACTAGTACTTGTTCTAATGCTAGAGCTTAGAACCAGGGTTTCATCTTTCTCTGTCAGGTGTTTATGGTTCCCAGCCCCAACCCTGTTTCTGCACATAGATTACTGCCATTTGCATTAAGGTATGTGTGTTGTGCGTATTTCAAACCTTCCTGTTTAGCCCTCCAGCATGGTTGATAATGAAAGCAGTACAAGGTAATAAAATAATCTGAAGGATTTGCCTTTTTTAAAAATAAGAAAAATTCCCTACTAGTCATCTATCTCTGCAGGGTACAAATTTGGGATAATAGTTACCAGAAACAGTGAAGTTATAGCTCATACCTGAAACCTTTTTGTGTACTGCGGTATATTGCCTTGTTAGGAATATGCATTTCCTTAGTTAGTAAAGGTTAGGGAAATTAATTCCATGTATGTTTATTATACTCCAAGAAGAAATAAAAATATGTGAATCCCTTATGATTTTATCAATTTAATCAAAACAATGCACATAATTATTACATTTTGAGAGGTTCCTCAGTTATGATTGTTGTAGTAGATTTCATGTGCTCTATGCTTTCTAGTATTATGGACCTTGCTAATCTCTATCTCTTACTTGTCAATAATGAGGCATTTTGTTTCAGCAACACTGAAAAGTATCGAAAGAGGACTCCTGTACACCAAAAATTCTTTGGATGCATTGACCATGTAGAATTAGAGAATCATTTAAGTATCTGTACATTAAATCAGGGAGTAGGAGGGGATCATTGACACTAGAATAGAAGTGAACCGATTTAGATTTTAGTGCTAGATCTGCCTCTGACCTATAATATTGCCATGACTGAGTCATTTAACTTTCCTGTATATAAATGTTCTTTTCTGAAAAATTAAGACAATAAAGTATTTTTATAAGGGCTCAAATCATTGTTGAGTGATAATGATAAATATAAAATAATCACGACAGTAATACCTTAAATATGTAGAATACTGAAAATAAGTTTTTACCTTGATTTTGTAAGTCCCAAGTTTCTGCAGTTTATTAGTCTATTTTGTTTCTGGATTTTTATGTTTATTTCTTACATACTTTCAGAACATTACTTCATATCAACTTCTTGGCACCTTTATTTATGGTTCTGCTCTGGGTAAAACCAATTACCAAAGACTACATCATGAACCCACCATTGGGTAAAGAAAATATCCCTTTGTAAGTATGGGTATTTGGGAGCTAATTTTTGTTTCATTATATAATCTAAAATGTTTTATACTGTATTTAAGTGTTTTAAAGAGAATATTAGGACACCATTTTTAAAACAATAGAAATGATAAAAGATATATTATAAAATTAAAACTACAGGTCATCATTTAATTCTTTGGAATATTTATAAATGAATGTGAATGATTATTACCCTGCATTAACATTATTTCATATACTCGTAAGTTTTTCTGCTTTTTCACTTACTGTCCAGTTGTTACTTGACATTTTTCTGTTGTAATTGTGTCTGTTTTAGATACTTTGTGCAGTTTTTTAACTTTTTTAATTGTGAAAATCATGGAGGAAAAACAATGTAACTTGAAATTCATATATGAACCCCCCCAGTAGTTATTAACATTTCCATATTTGCTTCGCCCTTTGATTGTTTTTGATGTAGTTTTCCAAGTAAATTAGAGACATAATACTGTTACTGCTAAATAGTTTAGTATGTACCTCTAAAAAATAAGGACAATTTCCTGTAACAATATTATCTTATATCTATCAAAATTTTAAAATAATGCCTTAACATTATTATCTAATATTAGCTCATATTTCCCCAATTAGACAACAATATTTTAACATAAGAAGATGGTAAGGAAACATAGGAACAATTTATTAAAAGGCATTAATAACTGTACTTGATATGTTAACTCATTAACCTTGTGCAATGATGTTAAGGTAATATGAAGAACCATAGACAAGCTGGTTTACATCCCAGTTCAGATTTTCACTAAAACTGTCACTTGAGAGGGATTATTTTACTTTGCTGAGCCTCTGTTTCCTCCTCTGGAAAAGGAAGATAGTAGTATCTACCTCACAAAGTTATTACTGGAATTAAATGAAAAAACACATGTAATGCAGCCAGCTGAAAGTAAGTGCTTAATAAATTTTCCTTTCTCTGCTTTGCCTCATCAAAATTAAAATAGTAAACCTTGACTAGTCATTGACTCCACAGTACACATTTTATATTATGTATTTCTTTTAGATCCTGGTACAGATTTGTCTTGGAGTATATAATCAATGATCACCTTTACTTTTTTAAAAGTTAATCTTAATTGAACTAAGGAAGTATCCTTAGAAGTCTGGATGTTATTTCCCCATACAAGTAAGCCTTAATGGTAATTTTAACTCTACAGATTCACTAAGTATTTAAAAATCAGTCTCTCTCTCCCCTCCCAACCCCCCATCCCCGTCTGGAGCGTGCTCCTGCCTCTCCACTTTCTTCTTCCCTCAGGTGCAGTACCTTTGTCTTTCTCTTAAGCTCCAGAGGACATTCTTCTGGCTGTGTAACTTGTTCCCTGAGCCCACACAGCCCAGCTGGCTCACTTCTTCCACAGCTCACTTCTACTTCCATAACTTTCTGAACAAACTTTTGCTTGTGTTTGAAAGAAATTGAAAAGTATATCCTAAGAATCCTAGGGTTCTAGGCAAAATCTCAGAGAAATTTTTAACTCATATCTTTGATACTGAAAGAATTTGGTTTTTCTTTGAAATTTGGTCATAGAAGGTGGATTTAACACTCCTGTTATTCTCTGATTTTATATTTGCCTTAGTTTAATTAGGAAAATAGCATTTATGATGTATCCATCATATACCAGTTATTATGCTAGGTATTGATACTTTATATATTTTACTTCATCCTGTAGTAATTCTGTGTGTGGTTGCTGTTCCCATCTGATTTTACAGATAAAGTAATGGCCTCAGAAGTTAAATAATTTGACTAAGGTTATTCAGTCAGATTTGGTATATATAAAGCATTTAGTGGTTATACCAACATTCATTTCCCACTTTCAGCCTAACTAAAGTTTGTACAGGTTAATGGCAAAAACAATGCTTAATTGAAATGGGGATAATTTTTCCCTTGTGTAATTATTAAATTATAAGGAAGAATTTGTTGTACATAAAGACTGAGGATCCTTTTCCTATAATTTTGTTTTCTTTGTTCCATCCCCATTTCTGACCCTCTGCATACACAATTCAAACAAAATTATAGCCTTGTCTCTGCTCCATCCTATTCCCTACTTGTCAGACCATTACATTAAATGATTAAACAGGTGATTTTTAATTTCTGTTTAAAATCCAAAGTTCATTTGATAGACTGAGAAAGAATGGCTGCCCATCAATCAAACAAAATAAAATGAAGAAGAAAGCAAGTAACAGGTTTTTCAGCTGTTACATGGACTATTTGGTTATGAAAAGCTCTTTATTTGTAGTCAGAAGCAAAATTTGTTATAATGCTGTTTCAACCCCAAAATATATTTAAATTCATCCATGTGTTCTGATTTAGCATCAAAAAAATAAAATGTGGGCAGTTTGTATGTGCTTGTGACTTTGTAAGTAGAAAACCAAGAGAGGACATGTACAGAGAAACCTAGAATGACTTCAGGAATTTGGAGAAATGTCTTCCGTCTGGTCTTTAACTATGTATTTTATCCTGGCTCAGCCTCCTTCCTGAGATACCCCATTAGATCAACTTACCAAATCTTTATGAAGTTAGTTAAATAGTCTGAATTAGAAGCTACTAATTAATCACTGTCATCCCAAATCCTGAACTCATAAACTGAGAAATATTTTTTTGATTCACTACTTAATTCTATTCCCTTTATTCCCATTATTTGTTACCCTCAAAGTCTGTGTAATAGCTGCCTACAGGATGCTACCAGTCAAGCCTCCTTGTTGCACCACTCCAGGGAACAACACAGTGTTGTCTAGCTAGAGCAGGGGTCCCCAACCTCCGGGCCACGGACCCGTACTGGTCCAGGCCTGTTAGGAACTGGGCCACACAGCAGGAGGTGAGCTTGAATGTAATGTGTTTGAATCATCCTAAAACCACCCCCCACCACCCCGTCTGTGGAAAAATTGTCTTCCACGAAACCAGTCCCTGGTGCCAAGAAGGTTGGAGACGGCTGGCCTGTAGGGCTGTGGATGGCCTTGCATCTGGTGTTCTGTCAGTCTCGGACAACTGTCTCCTTACTCTCATTGTTCAGTGTAATGGAAATGTGTGGATAAAAAATTACTCCTTTACCTTTTCTAACCAACAGTGCTTTCCACGGGGATTTTTATATCCATGTGCACTTACGACCTTGTAAAAAGGAAACTAAAAGAGAAAAAACATAATAAAGCCTTTGTTCCATCCCCACTTCTGACCTCCATTTCATAAATGGTTCAAACAAAACTGTATACTTTCCCATCTTCCCTGCCTTTTCTGTTTCCTGTCCTGTCCTTCAAGTTCATATCCCTAGGCAGCTTCTCTTGTATTGATTGTAGTTTTAGTTCCTTTTCTAGGTGCTTAAACTGGCAGAGGGAAGGGGTGATAACACCACCTGTTTTGGGGAAAAGTGATGTGAGGTCTTTTACCTTTTTCCATGTGGTTTTTTAAAGTCAACCATTCTACCCTCATGGTCTTAAAAATATGAGGGAGATCCTTGTATGCTCCAGATCATACCTGGCAGATCACTACACATTTCAACAGTCATATGTTAAGTATCCAATATGTGCTAGGATTAGAATAGATGCCCAGCATGGTCCAGTCATTACTTTCAAATTACAGTGTGATCCTTTATTAAAGCAGAAGTCATGGTATTTTATGAACAGTAAACCTCAAAAGAACATCAGAAATTACCTCTTCTTTCTAAAGTCCTTTAAGAAACTCTCACCAGTAGTCTAGTTTCTGAAAAAAATATTCTTAGGACACATCTCACCTATAGTCCTAAACTTAGCCCTGAGAAATTGCTTAGAAACTGAGCCAGCTTCAGCACATAGCAGGTTAAATGACTTGGAGAAGAATCTGAAGCATCTTATTTCTTCATAATGTATCAGAACCTTGATTTCTTCCAGTGATCCTGAACAGGAACTCAGCAGATGAAAGATCTTATCCAAATATATAGATGATCAGAGAAAACCCTAACCATAACACAGGTTGGGGACAAGTACATTTACAGTTGTGAGTATATAAAACACAGTTTATTCTGATATTGTTTATTAATTGTATTATTTCCTATACGAACAACTGTAAACCTACTTTTGCCTGTAGATGAGTCATTGACTTGGTAGTTCCACAAGCAATCTCTGATGGTTTCCTTCTTTCTCCTAGCCTCCAGTTTAAGAGCACCCAGCTTTTTTCATTACATAGCCAATTTTTTTTCCTCATGGGGGAGGGTAGACAGAGAAAAGGATCCCAATACTGCTCTACTTTTTGCTTTTAGATAACTGTTAGTACTTTACTGTCATGATACATTTGTCTATTGGCTCTATTATGCAAGTGAAAGTATTACATAGGTAAGTCTATGGCAGAGTGGGGTACTTCTGCTTTATACCTCCAACTGTAGCTAGGTAAGTGTAGGTTATATGGTGAACATTAACTAGCATGCTAGCATACTATGATCTTTGAGAGCACCATGTCAACTTTTTGATCTGTAGAATGACGGAAGCTACATTCGATACTCTGCGACTCTGGTTAATAATTCTGCTATGTGCTTTGCGGTTGGCCATGATGCGTAGTCACCTGCAAGCTTACTTAAACTTAGCCCAGAAATGTGTGGATCAGATGAAGAAAGAAGCGGGGCGAATAAGTACAGTTGAACTACAGAAAATGGTAAGTTTTATACTGTAGTTAAAATGAAAAATAGCAAATACTATGTTATAAGAAAAAATAATTTGATTTCCTTTAATACATTGTCATTTTGTTTTATAATAATTTATTGCAAATAAATGGGATGATTTTATACAGACCCCAAAGAGACCTAGATCTGATTTCGGCATTGAGTGAAGAAAGGGTCTTAATTCCCTTTCCTGCCTTAAGTGCTTGAAGCACCACACGGCTGTGTGCTGTAAAGCTGTGGAATGTCTACTGTTGCTAACGTGAAACCCCTAATTGATTTGAAAGGCATTACAATATGTTGTCCAGCCTTTGTGAATTAAAGCATAGGAAATACTAATTTTAGCAACTGCATTTATTCCATTTAACATTATTCTAAAAATTGAACATGAAACATAAATATTTAACGTAATGGGGATTCCAGAGAAGGAAAGTGCCAGGAATCCATCTACCATTATAGTGAACTGGACCTGTAACCTGTCCTATCTTTTTTTTTTTTTTAAGAGATTTGGTGTTAGAGCTCCTTTTATTGACTCATTTATAGATCAGGAGTGTTTTCCCTTTTATATATTTTCATGCTCCATAATTTAACATCAGTCGAATATGCTCTTTGAGGATGGGGAGCCAGTGTTTCTGTTTAGGAGAGGTTTATGCTCATATTTGACTCTGCCTATTACTGTTATTTAGTTTGATTTTTTTAGTCTGTCTTTAGAGATTTTATCATTTCATTTTTTATTTGAAATGTAAGTGAATATATACCATTTGAGTTTTAGTAGTTATTTATTCTGATTTATACTAATCATTTAAAAACTTTTTTAAGGAAATTATTTTAATATTTTTACATTTTAAAAGACTTATCTTCAAACTGAGCCTTTCTGAAGTCAGTGTGGGGGCATTTTATAATAAAGTACAAACTTATTACCATTTAGCTTTTGCAAGAAAAGATGATTTATCATTTAAACAATTCAGTTTGATAATTATTTGAAAGTGTAATTCACTCACAACACATCAGCTGTACTAGACACTTAGGAATGTTGTTGGTTGCAGGTGGCTCGAGTCTTCTATTACCTTTGTGTCATTGCACTGCAGTATGTGGCACCTCTGATCATGCTGCTTCACACAACCCTGCTGTTGAAAACATTAGGTAGGCTGCCCTGGCAACTGGGAATTGCGTTGTTTTACTCTCTGCCTGTAATTAATACTTCCTGTTACCTACAAATAAATATGCCTGTTAAAGTTGTTTCTTTAAATAGTCGAAGAGGAAACACGGGAAATTTTTAGCTTTAGAAGTTGATGCCTCGTTTTACATCTGAAAACTCAGGTCCATGTGGTTTTATGTTACACTTTACTTGTAAAAGCCACGTCCTAAATGTTAATTCCCAAATTTACTGAAAATAACTTCAGTGAGCACTGTTAATCTTACTTTGTGTTATAAAAGGACTACTTAAGGTTTTGTAAGAGCTTAACATTCAAATTATTACAAGGTACTTGTAAACTTATATGAATTAAAAAGTCCTTTGGTGAGTTCTACTTCTTAGATAACTATTGTTGGAAGAGTAAAGATTTCTCCGTGGAAGAACAAAGTTCTCCTACAAGTCTGTTTACTAAGTATCAGGTCCCTGTGTAGTGTTATTCAAGAACTATCCATTATTGTATTGATCATTTTCCTTGGTGCCCCGGGTGGGGGTTTAAGAAGATAAATGAACTAAAAGTAGTACTTGGGTTGGCTTAGTAGACCACAGAGCTGATGATAGATGGAAATTTTAGGAATTTCTCAAACAAAGGAATAGCTCAATTGTAAATTATGTGATTCATATCCTATCCAAAATTGGAAAGTATGTGATGAAAAAATTTCTAGAAGCTATTAATAGTCTCTCACGTTGAAATCGTACATAGTTTCTCAGAAAGAAATTTATTCTGATATTCTAGAGGAAGAAAAGATTTCTAAGAAGTTATTGAGTCTGCCCCTGTCACTTTAGTAGAGGTAGTTGATTCATGTATTATATAAGGAAAAATGTTTTTATTATTTTAAAAGATTTTAATGCAGTTATTAAAAGTAAATTGGACTTGTAGCTTTTACTTGTACTTTTATTAGTGAGGCCAAATATAGTCTGGTCAAGTTAAATGAATTTTTTCCAAGATGTCGAAATATTATTATTTTATTTTATTTTTAATATAAAATAATTTGTTGTGCCACTAAAATTCTTGTTCTTAATTTCATATGTAAGTTAAAGAATTTATTACTTTTAATAAGCTTTGGAATCAGTCACTTTTCAAGTTTTACTTGCTTTGAATTTTGTAGGTAATCATTCCTGGGGCATTTATCCAGAATCTGTCTCTCCCTTGCCAGTGGCTAATAGTCTGCCCTCCAGCTCTGTTCATTCTGAGTTACCATCTGCTGATGGGAAGATGAAGGTAACTGTTACACAAATAACAGTGGCACTGAGCAGCTTAAAAAACATTTTCACCCCTCTGCTGTTTCGAGGACTTCTGTCTTTCCTTACCTGGTGGATTGCTGCTTGTCTCTTTTCTACAAGCCTTTTTGGGCTTTTTTATCACCAGTATCTCACCGTGGCATGAATCTCAGTTAACAAAAAAGGATACCCAAGTCACACTTTGGATTCAAATATTTGTGCCCTTGAAGGGCTGACAAAAACCAGAAGAAAACAAATACAAAGGAAAAAAAGAAACATATCAGAATATCTTGTTTGAAATGCTTCCTCTGTGTTCTCAGGGTGAATTAATGGGATAATATGTAAAATTACAGAATAGATTGCTAAGTGCTATACTGTGGCATTGGCAGTTTTAACTCCTTGTATTAACTGATGTGAGAGGGCTACATAGAAGGGTAATATGTCTGATTACCTTGGTTTACAGAGACCTCTGAAACAATCTTTGAAACTTTTCATGTGACTCCAGTGATTGATTGCTCTTAATGGTATTAAGGTACTGTTAATACTCATGTGGCTGCCTGTAGAACACTCTTTAAACTGAGCCATATTCCATAGGAGGTAAAGGAGCTAAAAGTGCTTCTGTTGGTAGTACATTACTCGCTCTTCCAACAACAGGAACAGAAAACCCAGCAGAAGGGAAGAAAATAGCTACTGTATATTACAGTAAAGAAAGCCGCATAGTAATTTTAAATTTTAATGGAGAGATGTACATGTTTAATATCTACAAGTACTACTGCTTGAGAGTAGAAAGAATATTGTTTAACAATGGACTCTTTACAACTTGAGGGATCTCATAAAATGACTGGCTATATGAACATTTGTAATCTTGCTATTAGGTGTGGGCTTCCCATATTTTATTTTATTTTATGATCCTAAATAGTTCTTTTTAATAATTAAAAATATTTATCAATATTGATCAGACTTAAAAAATTACTTTGTAATCCTGCTGATGACCTGTATGTATTGTATATATTATATATTAAATATATAATATATTGAGATTATAAAAGATGAAAATATTGGATCCTTGTTATGTTTGAAGTTGCTGAATGTATGTTAAAACATTATTGAATAAGATGTATTTGTATCTAGGAGTCTTTCTTTTTGGGATGAAATTAAAGTACATTTTGAAAGTTTATTTGAGCATGCAATTTATTTGTGTTGCCTGTGTGGGGGTGGTTATAGTTTATAAATATTTAGGTGATTTCTCCCAAATGAAATTTTTTTTCTGTCAGTTTCAAAAATCAGAATCTTTCCACTCTGAACTAATCTGCAGGTATCATTTAAATTTGTGCTAAATAGAACTGGTTTTATATTTGTAGTGCCCAGAATTAGAAACATTAAATTTGTATTTTATAGTTCAGAAATTGAGGTGATTTGATTGAAAAATGTAAAATAAAAATAAAACTAATAAAAACTTGATTTAAAAAATAGTAAAATTCTTTGTAATGCTTTTTACATCTAAAACTCAAGGTGAAGAGTTACAGTTATAAAGGGAATGAATTTAGATAAACAGGTTTGTTTTTTCTAACAAATACTAGAATTTATAAATAAATATCCTTCCATATAACTTTCTTTAGAGGCTATATATTATGTTTTAGTGCTATTGTTACTATTGAAAGCAATGTTGAAACTTCTTTTGGAATTACTTGCAAGGCGTGTGGTTCACCTTTATTTTAATAATCTCAATACAGCAAATTTCTGTATTTTGGTGTAGATTAAATATTTTAGAAATAGCTAATTTCTAAGTTCAAAAGAAGCACTCCATATATATCTGGAAATATATTAGCATCAGTAAAATAAGTAGCTTATAATAAGATTACAGCGAAGCATAACATTTTGTATATGGAAGTTCTCACATGTTGGACTTGAAAAGAATCTCACCTGGTGTAACCATTCTTATTAAAGAACTAGTGTACATTTGAAAAATTATTATTAAAGTTACTGTTTTGAGTTCCAAAGATTATACAATGGATTTTTGTGGTAGAAAAGACAGAATTTTAAAATACTGTTGATTCACTCTTTTTAAATTTGAAATCTCCCTTAGTATACTGGTTTTACACAAGCTGAACATTAATTTAAGTAATGGGTTTGGTTTAGTTTCTTCTTTTCTTTTTATTTCAGTCTTTCAAAGCAAATTAGAAGACAAAGGTGATTATAACTACTAACTAGTTTATTTATGCATTTTGTCTTTGTACTAAGAATTATATTCTTTAAGTGTAAAAGGGTTTGTACTTCATATAAACCAAATAATATTTTAAATTGAGATACAATTAATATTATGTTAGTTTAAGGTGTACAGCATAGTTATTTGATATATGTATATATTGCAAAATGGTTCCAAATAGTATTTTAACAGACTAAATTAGAATTTAGTAGAATTATTTTTTTTAATTATATTATATTGATTATGCTATTAGAGTTGTCCTGATTTTTTCCCCTTTGTGCTCCTCCACCGAGCACTCCCCTCTCCCTCAGGCACATCCCCTACCATTGTTCCTGTCCATGGGTCATGCATATAAGTTCTTTGGCTACTCTATTTCCTATATTGTGCTTTACATACCATGGCTATTCTGTAACTGCCTATTTGTACTTCTTGATCCCCTCACCTGTTTGCCCATTCTCCCTCATCCACCACCTACCTAGCTGAATATCAAAATGCTCTCTTTGTCCATTATTCTATCTCTGTTCTTGTTTGCTTAGATTGTTTTTTAGATTCATTTGTTGATAAATATTTTTTGCCATTTTATTGTTCATAATTTTAATCTTTTTCTTAAATAAGTCCCTTTAACATTTTATATAATAATGGTTTGGTGATGATAAACTCCTTTAGTGTTTTCTTGTCTGGGAAACTCTTTCTCTGTCCTTCGATTCTAAATGAAAGCTTTGCTGGATAGAGCAGTCTTGGTTGTAGGTCCCTGAATATTCCTTGTCAATCCCTTCTAGCTGCAAAGTTCATTTTGAGAAATAAGCTGACAGTCTTATGGGAACTCTCCTGTAGGTAACTAACTTCTTTACTCTTGTTGCTTTTAAGATTCTCTCTTTACCTTTAACATTTGGCATTTTAATTATGGCATGTCTTGGAGTGGGCTTCCTTGCATCCATCTTGTCTGCAACTCCCTGTGTTCCTGAACTTGCATGTCTGTTTCCTTCACCAAATCAGGGAAGTTTCTTTCACAATTCTTTCAAATAGATTTCCAATTTCTTGCTCTTTCTCTTCTTCTGGCAACCCTATGATGCGAATGTTGGACTTCTTAAACTTGTCCCGGATGCTGCTTATACTGTCTTCATTTTACTGGATTCTTTTTTATTCTTGTTCTGATTGGTTGTTTTTGCTTCCTTACGTTCCAAATCATTGATTTGATTCTTGGATTCATCCACTCTACTGTTGTTCTCCTATAAATTGTTCTTCATTTCAATTAGTGTATCCTTTGTTTCTTATTGGATCTTTTTATGCTTTTGAGGTCCTCACTAAATTCCTTGAGCATCATTATCAACAGTGTTTTCAACTCTGCATCTGATAGATTGTTTATCTCCATTTCATTTAGCTCTTTTTCTGGAGTTTTCACCTTTTCTTTCTTTTGAGCTATTTCTTTGTCTCCTCATTTTTGCTGCCTCCCTATGTTTGTTTCTGTGTATTAGGTAGAGCTGCTTTGACTCCATGTTTTGGTGTGGCCTAATGTAGTAGGTGTCCTCTAGGGTCCAGTGGCACAGCTTCCCCTATCACACAAGCTGGGTACTAGAGGTACCCCCTTTTTGTGGGCTGTGTACACCCTCCTCTTGTAGTTGAGACTTGATTGCCATTGGCAGATCAATGGGCGGGACTTACCCAGGCTAGTCAGCTGCCAGGACTGACTGTGACCACTGACTATCAATCTTTTACCTACATGGAGGATCAGCAGTGCAGGGGCAAGGTGGTGGTATTCTGAATTGATCTGTAGCTGTCCACTGTGTGCACAAGCCCTGGGATTTCCTAGGTGGTGGAGGCCTGGGTCAACCCCCACCTGTGTTCTGCCCAGGGCCACTCTGCTTGAGCTTTAAAGCAATCTGAGATGGCTGCTACTTGTGCTGGGCTTAGAAATTCCCAGATGAAGCCAAGCTCTGAATCTAGGCTGGCTGCTGCTAGTGCCTGGCCTTGGGGCTCACTGAGGCCAGTTGGATGGGAGTCTCAGGGGATCTCCCAGGCAGGTCAAACAGTGTTATCCAGGTTGATGGAGTCTCTGATATGGCACCAGCTTGCCAGCTCTGTAGCTCTGTCTAGGGGAAGGTTTAGAAAAGGGACAGTGGCCTCTGCTCACCTTGATGCTGTATACTTGTTTCTCCCTGTATGCCACTGGTACCTTTGAAGCTGCTACCCCAGTGCTGGAGCTCAGAGGGAGTGAGTCTAAAGAGGTATGTCTGTGGGTTTTGTAAGATGAATTGCTTGAGGCTCCAGAAGTTTCTTCCACCAACTCAGTTCCCACTGGTTTTTGCAGCCAGAAGTTGTGGGGACTTACATTCTAAGCACTAGAACCCTAGGCTGGGGTACCTGGTGTGGGGCTGGGACTCCTCGCTCTGGAGATATCCCTCCCAAATTTTTATCCACCACATGCTGGCATGGGACCAGTCCATTCCACATCTGCACCCCTCCTACTTATCTGGATGGGCATGGTTTCTTTAGTTCTGCAGTTGTCAGACTTCCATTCAATTTGGTTTCTGTTGGTTCTGAGTGATGGTTGTTCTATATTTTAGTTGTAATTTTTATGTGGTTGTGCAAAGAGGCAAGCCATGTCTGCCTCTGCTGCCGTCTTGATGGGAAGTCTTGCTTGGTAGAGTTATTTTTTATACTAGAGTCTAGTTAAAGTAATATGCTTCAATGGAGAGTTACTCTTATGTATTTTTTTCTAAATTAACTAGGAATCCTTATAATCTTTGTATGATGTGTGGAAATTTATTTGATAATTTGTTCATTTCTCCTCCCGCTCCCTGCCCACTGCAGTATAAAAATCAAAATTCTGTTCTCCCTCCTACCCCCATTGGTTTGTCTGAAATGAAGAGCATATAATTCTATCCTACTGTCCATATGCATATTAATTATTTTTGGTATTTTCCCTAGAATTCCTGTTGCTGTATATAAATGACCAGTGCATCGAAGTACAATGTTCTTATTGTCTTATTGTTTCTGATATAAATATCATTGATAAAATACTGGCATTTCTTCTTGAGTTTATGATTCAGAAAAGATATTCATCTGTTAATGGAATTGATAGGTCCAGGAAGCAATAAGTAGAATTCATTATGAAATCTATAATTGGAACTTCACTGGATAGATTTTATTCTTTCAAATGAAAAATTAAATTCTCAGTACTGTAAAGCATAGGTCTCAGTATTCTCTGAATTCATGTATACTTTCTGAGCCATCTCATAATTGAAAATGTTCTATCATGGTATATGATTCTATTCAGCAAAATGAAGCTAAGAGATTTTTGAATGTGGATCATCTTGTGTCTTCACAGAGCTTTAGATGGCTTAAAGAATCAGACTTAAACATACTGATGATCCTAGAACTTGAACCCAGTGTCTCAAATAGTCATACAGTATCATCCTTTAACTCCCGCTCATCTCATACCTTGGTTTATAGCTGAGCTGGTTCTATGCCATGAGTACTCTGACATGAACACTAAGGGTGGTCAAAAGGCTAATGTTAACCTTTCTCTTCTTTAAAATGGTGAACATTTTCACCTATTTTTTTGTTCGCTTTGTAAGAAAAAAGAAAAACCAGATATAGCTTGTCCATGTGCTTGTCTTCTCTCACTGAGGGACTCCTTTGAGCTACAAACCATTTATGTTGGATGGGCCTATCTCTAATGGGTCAGACAGTTCTATTTTTCTATACCATTTTGTTGTTGTTTTCTAACTACACATGATTATTCCCCTCTTGTCTCATTTGGCAAAATACTTCATTTTCAAAAAATGAAAGTAGCATAATTTTAATAGTATGTTAAGACTGAAGAAGAAACATCTCATTTCTGCCTATAATAAGCTACTTTTTGTACTTATTAGGATTCGACCCATACTAATAATGGAACTGGATTATCACTGTTGCCTCAGTTTTATCATATTAAATAAACAGTTTGGATTATATGTAAGGCTCTATGTATTTCTAAATCAGCTATCAGTTTCTGTTGGTGTTAGCATGAGAAAAATGGAACAGCTAGTTTTTGGCTTCAGGGTTAAAATTACGTCACAAAGAGTGCTTTCTCTAGAAAAAATGTACTCATTTTATTACTTGTTTAAAAAATATTTGCATGCCTGTAATGTTCCAAAGACTACCGTAGGTTCAACAGTGAACAAAACATCGAGATCTGTGCCCTCTGGGAACTTAAAATCTAGTGGCGGAATGCAGACAAAATATGAGACAAATACAGGACATATTAGATAATGACAAGATCTCATGAAGGGAAGGTGGGGGCAGCCAGAAAAGGCAGAATATAGAGTTGGATGATAGGGATAAAGTTAAAATTTTCAGTACAGAATTGCAAGAAAGCCTCACTGAAAAGGTGATTTTTGAAGGAAAGGATCATCACACTGTGTTTTTCTTATATTACTATAGTTCATTGGTCAACAAAGACCCTGATTGCCTGGAATCTGCTAGTTTTGAGGTCACTAAAGGAATTTTTTAAAAGATGGACAATGTTACATATTCCTATATTTGTTGGTTTATTCTACAGGAACTATTATAGTCATTGAATTTAGTGCTTTGTTTGTTAATAAATAGTATACATGCAACAAATATAATCTCACAAGTTCAGTTTTATATTTTCTCTGTCAAGTACTTTTTAAATTAATTTGGACTTTTTTTACACTTTGTTTTATTTCAGTAGACCCTTTAAAGACTCAGAGGATTTCAAAAGAGTAGCTCAGAGGACTAAAGCAATACAATGTGTCCATTTGGCAGATAAAATTTACCCATCATTCCTTAATCTGGCAGATAATCTGTTTAATTACACAGAGGGTAACATGGCTGGGGACAAATTACGACAACATCAGCATTTTAAACGTATGACACAATTTGAGTATATTAAATACCCATTGCTGAAGTATTACAAATGGCTGAGATGTATTTTTTAAAGTAGTACTCTACAAAAATTAGCTTTAGCATTATTTTATTTGGAATGCATTTTTAATGTTATTCTAAAGTAAAACAATTTATATGTATGAACAAAAAATTCTAAAGACTTAAACAAATGTAACCACTTTAGAATTACTCCGAATAGATAGCAATGATAAGATACAGGAATGACTATAGTTGTGTTTATGTGTATACTTACTTGTTTTTCATCTGTATTTTTAACAGTTTCTTAAAGCATAAAATGTAATTTTTTCCACATATTTAAATTTTTATTATTAGAGTAAGTGAGCCACATACCTGTTTTGGATAAGTGGCTAATGTTGATAATTTGTCAACTGAATAGTCTGTTGAACCAAGTGTCAACATCAGAGAAAGAACTATGTTATAGAAACAAACCAAAAATTTTATTTAATTTTTTAATCATTAATTTTTTAAAATTTAGTAGTCAAATATTAAAAGCAATATTTCAATGCTAGGGAAAACAGTCATTTCAACACTTCGCACTAGATTAATTAGATATCCACATGTTTAAAAATGAGCTTCAGTCCCTACATCATACTATACACAAAAATTAACTCAAAGGTGACTGTATGCCTCATTGTAAAAGCTAAATCCATAAAGGTTTATGGTATAAGTAATCACCATAAAGTTTACTTTATTAATAAAAGATTTCATAGAAATTAAAAGCTTCTGTTCATCTAAAACACCTGTTAACAAAATAAAATGTCACAGCTTGAGATAGAATATTTGCAAAACATGAGACAAAAGACTTGTTCTGGATATATAAAAAACTACCAAAAAAAAAGATTGAAGAATGAGCAAGAAATTTAAAGAGAAACTTCAGAGCTGACAAAAAGCCACAATAAAAGCTCAACTTCTAACAGTTTTGATACGGCAATCCTTCTTGTTACAGTTTTCTTTTATTCTTATATTAGTTGAGCAAGGTCCTTAGATTTCTGGTTTTGGGTTTTTATCCCAGAATGAGTTAAAAAACGACTAATTTTTCCATCCTGAAGAAAGGAGTAGAAATACAGTTGCAGTACGTTCCTGGATTTTACAGTAATTTTTTTGACAGCTCTGTCTGCAGAGTAATGTGTTGAAAGAGAAGGGTGGTAGATTCTTAAAAGCTAGAGTGGTTACATAAAATATTAAGTAATAGCCCTGACCTGTGTGGTTGTTGCTTGGGTGTCATCCCACACAGCACAAGGTCCCCAGTTCCGTGCCTGGGTTTCAGGTTCGGTCCCTGGTCAGGGTGTGTACGAAAGGCAACTGATCCATGTTTCTCTCTCACATTGATGTTTTTCTCCCTCTTGTTCTCCCTCCTATCCCCTCTCTAAAAAGAAATAAGATACTAAAAATAAAATATTAAGTAATAGTACTAACTGTATTAAGCATACAAAGCTTTCTAACTACAGGATCAGACATATGAAGTAAATTTGATAATATGTTGGGGGGGGGCCTCTATTGATTATGCTTGAGAATATTAAAGTTCTTGGCAGAGTAATAGTGGGTTTCAGTTTGAGCATTTTAAGTAGTAGAATATTTTCTGGCCTTGTCATTCCACTTGAGAGTTTGGAAGTACCATATTTATAGTTACTCAGCTGTGTTTTTGTAGCTGACTTGCAAGGTAATTTTAAAACATTTTAGTCTGTTATTAAATTGAATTTGTCCCCCAATTCATTGACAGTTTATTCATTTTCTTTCCAATTTTTTTTCTCCTCTCTGTTTCATTTTGGATAGGAGACCTAGGGAAACAGTTTTGACTCTTTTGAGGCTTGCCTTGAAGATGAGAGCTCATTTTTACCCGCTACTGAAGACATACCCTTCTGTGTCCTCAAGCAATGCCCCACTTACTGGAAAGCTTTCTCATTTTGGCTGGTGTCTCTTCCCACCACTGTTTGAGTCCTGAAGATTCTTCTGGCTGCTTCTTTCTAGGGGTTCCTTCTCCAACATTGGGTAATCTCCTCGAGATGCATCTACTGATCAGGATTCTGCTAATCTCCAGAGCTTGTTCCCCACATCTCTCTCATACTCTTCTTTCCATCAGATTCTCAACTCCGGGAGACCACTGGGCTCAGTTTCAGTTTCTGCTGTGGCTTCGGTACTTCAGTCAGAAAGCTGGAGCAATAAAGCATTCATTCACCTCATACTTTTCCTTCTCTCAGGGGTCACTGTTGTGCGCTGCCTGGTCAATATCTGAAAACTTATTTATGGATTTTGTCCAGTTTTTTAGTTCTGTGAGACAAAAGACAACATCCCGTCCCTTTAACTTCACCTTGGCTAGAAATGCAAGGTCCCAGCTTCAGGTTTTAACTTACTACTAGAGACTCTTTTTGTTCCCCAGCAAGTCTGTTCAGAGACAGGTTTCCATTCCCTTATTATTTTAAAAGACTTGTCACTGAACATCATTTATCAGGGAAATGCTAATTAAAATCACAGTGAGATACCGCTGTATGCCCACTGGAATGGCTAAAATTAAAAACTCTGACCCCAAAATGTTGACAAAGATCTGAGGCAACTGGAACTTTCAAACTTGGTGAGTCCGCTTTGTGGTACAGCCCCATTGGAAATGGTAAAATCACTTTATAAAAAGTTCTAGTGGTTTCTTATTAAACTAAAAATACAATTAGCCAAAACTCCAGCAATTCTATACACGTTTACCCAAGTGAAATAAAAACATTCGCAAAAAGACTTTTTAAGAGTATTTGTTACAATTTTATGCATAATAGCCCCAGACTGGAAAGAGCCCAAGTGTCCATCAATAATAGAATAGACAAACACACTAGTATATGTGTACAATGGAATAGCTCTCAGGATAGTAATACATGCATAGTGACTTTCTTATGAAGAATACAGTATGGAAAGGAGGGAAAAATAACCTTACAGTGGAGAAACCTGACAAGTGACCAGGATCATTGTCAACGGTAAGTAATGTTAATACAGTGTGATGAGAATGCCACTTCACTTCAGTGGCTTTCCTCCCCAAACCCTTAACACCAGTCTAATCATGAGGGAAACGTCAGAAAAATGGCAATTGAGAGACATTCTACAAAATACCTGACCAGTACTTCTCAGAACTTTTAAGAATAATAAAAAAAAAAATTTAAGGAAATTCTGAGAAACAGCCTAGAGAAGACTAAGGAGACATAATGACTAAATGTAATGTGTTATCCTAGGTGGGATCCTGAAAGAAAAAAAGGACATTAGGTAAAAACAAAGAAAATCTGAACAAAATGATGGTTTATTTGTTGTGATAAAGGTACCATACTAAAGTAAGACGGGTATAGGTATGTAAAGCTCTCTGGGCTATGCAGTTTTTCTGTACCTCTAAAGCTATTCTGAGAGAAAATTTTTTAAAAAATACATGTGAAGTTTATCTGCAGGTTATTAAAATTAAGTAAATATTAGTCTCCATGAACACTCAGGGAGTTAGAGCAGAGCTCACAGCTTCTGGATATAATGGAATATTTGCTCTTCTGTAGCAAGATAAGGAGAATAGGATGTGTTTTCCTGAAGCTAAACTGACATCATTGAAAGGATTTTTCTTTATTCTAAGGTAGTTTCCGGAGCTTATGTTAAAATATCTTTTGCTTTGCAATTATACTAATAGATTTGGGGTACTACAGCACTACAATAAAATGTTGATTATTAAGCCTTGAAATCAAAAAGTCAGAGAGTCAACACAGCCTTTACCAGTTCAGTTCCTGAAAATGCGCAGAAATTTGCTGCCCCTGCTGGGTAGAGCCAAGATACTGTCACTTTATGGTGTTTCTCTTAAAACACCTCTACATATTTTTAAAAGTCTAGATGGGTTCCTGATACTTTCTGGCACCCTTGAGCAAAGGAAATAAAAGCAGAACACCTGGTAAAATAAGAGAAAAGGTTTTCCCTTCTCATCTGGCATCCAGTGTTAAAAGGAAATGCTAGAATTTTCCAAAGTTCAGAATCCAAGAAAATAACTCATCAATTTTTTCCTTCCATTGAAGTAAAAAAAAAAAAATGAAGTCCTTCAGGGCAATGGATTCACAAGGTGAGTGGTAGAAATCTGTTCATAATGGAACCCAAAAAGGTTCATCTTGGGTTTTTGTTTTAGGATAGAGTGAGCTGGGGTGTTTTCTTCTAGATTACAAGAGTTGGTAGTTCCACATCTGAGGTTATGGGAAGTAATTTAAACCTCCATCAACTTCTACAACAGCTATTTCCCTGTGTGGTAACAGTTACATTAAAAAAGCAAGGTAAAGTTCCAGCTGTTCTCATTGATAGTCATAGCTCTATAAAATAAGTGTATGTTTCAGTGATGTGTATCCTTCATTGAAATGTGCATTAGTTTTCCCAGCAAACATTTAGTGGTTACTATTTGCCATATAACTTGTGCTGTGCATTTAAATGTGAGCAAGAGAGTCTTTGCCCTAAAGTGGCTCAACTAGTTCAGAGACACGGTTGCCATACAGTACGCTTTGTTAAGGATTAATGCACATCTTATTTCTAGAGAGAACTTTATGAAGGACAAAGGCTGCCTTGAAAGTTGGAGTTTGTGTAGTTGAGTGGCTGAATGTTAAATCAAGATGCTACAAGTTACTGATACTCTTAATATTACGAGTAATAAGGGAGAGACTTTAAGCAATTGGAAAAATATTGAAAGGAAAAGGTGGTGTATTCTGTAGTCATAGATACAGGGATAGCAGTCTGAAGCACTATTTGAACCACTATTTTAGGAGCCTGGCGATCTGGATTATAAACTTTCTTCGAGCAGGGTTCCTCGTTCATAAGAGGAAAGGGGGAAAGCTAGAGGGTCAGTGTCAAAGTCTCTCCTGAAACTCTTTATCTCTGTAGTTGCTAATGAAACACAAAGTATAGAGCATTCATTTAACTAGAGACAAGGCTAGAGGAGCCTAAGAGGGGTTCAGACTACAGGCAGTGAAAGGAGGGGTGAGTTCTGCCCTGCAGAGAGAGGCAATCTTAACAGCAGAGACCAGTCAGCCCCAGGCAAATGCTATGTGATGATTTCAGAAGATAATTATTTGCTACTTGGCAAAATGAAGAAAGGCGAAGCAGCTGTTTTCTTGGATCTCTTCCAATTTTAATATTCTCTGCAAAATTTGCAGTTAAGATGGCTGACTCAAACTCAGACTTCCCTCGGTTGCACCACTCCTGAGGTTGGACGGTATTGGAGTGGCTGGGAAATCCAGCCAAGGGAAGTCACATTACAGGTGCATGTTATTCAGGTTTTGTGAAGTATGTTCATGTATTTTTCTGTCACTCATGTACAGAACCGAGTTCTAGAGTATACCTAACTCCCACTGTGTGGACTCCTCCAGCATCATGTCATGAGATGCTGGGCCAGAGCTATGTCACCTAATAAAAATTTTTTTATTTTGTGATGTCTGTATATTTTCAATGTTGTAATGATTGTTATTTGATGTAGCTCTTAAGTTGCTGTTTATTCTTAACATAATTTTATATACATAATTACAGATTTTTCTTGAAAGGAGTCACCCAATTGTTTGTTTCAGGATCCACAAAACCTGAATGTGTCCATGTTTAATTTATCTGTTGGGACTTTAACACATTCTCCTGTCTGTTCCAATGATCAGTTAGTTAGACAGACCATAAATTAATCCATCTGGCTGCTGGTGCAGAGAAGTACAAGGAGGTAAAGTTTTTATTTCACATTTAGACATACATGTCTTTCAAAAGTAACTGCCTGGTTGAAGTGATGTTTTCTGAACCTGTCTGAGTTTCAGTTATGTATAACCAGTTATTCCAAAATTCTGTCTGACTACCATGTAGTTCCGTTTTTGCCTGGTTTTGAGAGAGGAAGAAAGGCACAGGAATAGTCCTAGAGATGAGGATTCATTGTCACCCAGGAGGAAAGGAGGACAGAGGAGGCTGAAAACAGAAAGCCTTGTGCAACCACATTCCTGTTTCCCATCAGCCTGACAGAGAAGCCGTGGATAAAGGAACTGTTCCTTACTAGTCAACGTTTAAGCTTCCAGTGACCCTAGAAGCTAGGCTGTTTTTCAGGAACCTGCCTCCAGAAACACATAGCAAGAAGATCACTAAAATATAATTCTGTAAGCCTCCTGAGGAGTTTGCATCTTCTCTAGACTTGATTTTTCTTAGGCGAGTGGAAAAATGGTTAAAAGATTTGACACATGGAGGAACCTGACTGGATGGATTGTGAGGCTCGATCTAGGGGCTTAAGGGCTCTTTGTAAGTAAGAATATGTAAGCGAAAAGATCCAGGGATTGATTCAAATCTGAGCTATACTACTCGATATGGCCCATTTTTCTTTGCTGTGTGATGAGGATAACAGAACCTTCCATGATGGGTTGTCCTGAAAATAAGATTGTGATGATGAGTGACTGACACAGAAGATCGGGTTCTTAATCTGGGGTACATGAATGACCTTGAGAAGGGAGAGTGCTCAGCAAACTCAAGACTTCATGCAAATGTTTTTGTGTGAATATTCTGAGGAAGTGGTTCATAATTCTTAGACATCTGTAACTAGAACTAGGTTAAGAAAGATAGAATTTGGAGCTCATTTACCTTTGAGAGAGAATTACAAAGGGAAAGGTCTGAAATTCTCCGGAAACAGAGTAGTCATCACAAAGTCAAAGAGCTGGGTTGGAAGACAGATTATGGTGAGATAAAGTAGTCAAGTTGACACTGATTAGACAGTAATTCTATATTTGTACTGAGTACTCAATATTATTCATGCTTTGTAAATACGTTTGTTTCTGCAATGAAAATAATAGAGAATATTTTATTTTTCATGCCATAAAAATATGGCTGACAGTTTCAATGTGAGTAATTTTAAGAAACATTGGAGTAGGAGTTTAAAAATTAAGGACAAGGTACAAATTGGCAGTTAAAATAGTCATAGGGATGCAAAGTACAGCATAGGGAATATGGCTAGTAATATTGGTGCCAGGTGGGCACTGAAAATAGCAAGGGGAACACTGTAAAGTATAGGGTTGTCTAACGACTATGCTATACAGCTGAAACCAATACAAAATAATATTGAAAGTAAACTAATCATCAAATTAAGGACATGGTCCTGGCCCTATAACCTTAAAAATTATGTGAATTTGTTAAGTCATTTGCCTTAGTTTCCCAAAGTGTAAAATAATGTTAAACCACTCCTTAACAGCAATGTTTCAAAAATTTACTAAGTGCAGATATGTTTAATTCGAGGGAGAGGACTTTAAAATCAAGGTGTACGTCATTTCCCCCCCAAATCTAATCTCTTTACACATTTTAAAGTTTAAACTATTGGTATATATACTGTAAAGTCCTTAGGTATTAAATGGTGGGCACCATCAATAATCAGTTTCTTTGCACAGCAATAGTTTTTGGACAGCTGTGTCATACTAGAGATTATACTACTGCCAAAGCCCCAAATCCCCACTCCCCCCCCACACACACACACTTACACACACTCATTCACCCATCACCCGGCCAATCCTATGCATCATCACACCCTCGGCTCACCGACCACCTTCTCAGGGGCGGCCTTCGTTCACTCCCAGTGGAAGAGCTTCCTCTGTTGCACTCACAAGTACTTGTCCGACTCCTGTTTTCCCTGTCCGACTGTAAGCACCATGTGGCAAGAACTGAGTTTTTTCTACTATATCCCTTGAACTTAACAAGTAGCCTGTTGTACAGGAAGCCCTTAAAAATAATATCATTAGTTATTTTGAAGCTATCTTAAACTTACAGCAAATTTTCAAGTACAGAACAAAGGACTTTAGGGAAAACAATCTTAGCTGAACTAGCTGAGCATAGTAAATTGCTCACAAAGTGCCCTTTAAATCCCTAGTACTTCAGTGTGTTTTCTTACCAAACAAGGACATTCTCCTATGTAATCACAATATACATTCTCCCATGTAATCATCAAATTCCAGACTTTGATACGGATACATGACTTCCATCTGAACTTAAACCACAGGCGAGTTTTGCCAGTTGTACAAATAATGGCCTTTATTGTAATCCAGTGCAGAATCATTCATTGAACTAAATTGTCTCTGTTCCAGCCCTTCAGTCTGAAATAGCTCCTTAATTTGGTCTTGGCTTTAATGGCTTTAACCATTTTGAAGATTTTAGGCTCTTTATTTTATAGGATGGCCCTCAGTTTGGATCTGTCTGTTGTTTCCTTGTGGGTAATTGAAGTTATTTAACTTCGGCAAGATTACCACAGAAGTGACACTTTGCTTTTCTCATTGCATCCTATCAGCTGACACATAATTACTGATGATGTTCACTTTAATCCCTTGAATAAGGTGGTGTGTACCAGTATAAAAGTGTTCTTTATCCTTTTGTAGTAAATATTTTGAGGAGACGTGCCTAGAAACTAAATATCTTGGTTCTCACCAAACTTACCATTTATTAATTTAAATCATATGGAGTCATGTTTATTAAAGGAGTCACTGTCAGTTACTATTATTATTTATTTTGATGCTCAAATTGTCCCACATTTTGCCACTGGGAGTTCTTTCAATGACTTCTGACACATCCCCACCATTCTTTGAGCACTTCTTTACTTTCTGGCACAGTAAGACATTCCAAACTCATCTTGCACTTCACCTAATTTGTAATCAAGCATTTATCTAGGAAACCTTGGGGGGGGTTTCTTAGAGGACAATGTTATTTAAGAACCATAAGCTCTGGCCAGATGGCTTGGTTGGTTGGAGTGTCATCCTTTACACCAAAAGGTTTCAGGTTCGATCCCCAGTCAGGGCAAATATGGGAGACAACCAATGGATGTTCCTCACAACAATGTCTGTCTCTCTCTGTAGGCAACCAATCAATGTTTCTTACATCGATGTCCTTCTCCTTCTCTCCCTCCCTCTCTCCCTTCTTTCTCTAAAACATCAATAAACATCTCCTTTGGTGAACATTAAAAAAAGAAAAGAACCACGCGCTGAGCATTTAGGTGTGTTTGTTGCACTTGGATTGTCATTGGACAGTCCTCTCAGCGCACAGTGAACGTAGCTATGAAATACAGAAGTGCACACACACAACTATAGGAAACACAAATACCATATGATCTCACCCATAAGTGGAACCTAATCAACAAAACAAGCCACCAAAATATAACCAAAGACACTGAAATAAAAAACAAACTGACAGTGACCAGAGGGGAGGTGGGAGGGGGTAATGGGGAGGAAAGGGGGAAGGGTTTTCAGGAACGTGTATAAAGGACACAGGAGCAAAACCAAAGGGGAGTAGAATCGAGGGTGGGAAGTGGGGATGGCTGGGGTGGAGGGGAGTGGTGGGGGGGGATGAAGACAACTGCACTTGAACAAAAATAAAATAAAAATAAAAAATTAAATAAAAAATATATGTATGCATACATATACATTTACAGTTATGTTGGTTTTTAAGTCCAGCAATCTATATTGCCAACTGTGGGGGTGTCTGTCCCCTGAGAATGGATGCTTTTCCCAGCCCAGCTAATGCTTTTACGGACTGCACAGCCCAGAAAGAGGAAGGTATCAAAGGTTACTTTTTTATTGTTTCGATAAAAACTAACTTCAGTGTTAGCAACTCTTGTCTCAAGTTCCTCCAACTTTTTGATGTGTTCCATCTCTTTTTATAGACTAATCTGCATTTCTCTGGGTATATGATAAGAGTTCTGCTTCATCAGAAGAAGAATATTTTAAAAATCAAAGTTTTCTTAATTTTGTCATAAGATTTGTATTTATCAACTGGCGCACTGTTGACATTTTTTTAGCGGGAGATTTTTAAAAATATTTTATTTATTTATTTTTAGAGAGAGGGGAAGGGAAGGAGAAAGTGGGAGAGAAACATCAATGTGTGGTTGCCTCTCATGTGTCCCCTACTGGGGATGGGGACTGCAACCCAGGCACGTGCCCTGACTGGGTATCGAACCAGCAACCTTTTGCTTCACAGGCCCGTGCTCAATCCACTGAGCTACACCAGCCAGGGCAGCAGGAGATTTTTTTAAAAGATTTTAAATATTTCTTTCTAGAGAAATATTTAATAATAATAAAGGGGAGGGGAGGGAGGAAGAATGGGAGAGAAACATCAATGTGAAAGAGAAACATCCCCAACCCACGAACAGAACCCACAACCCAGGGATGGGCCCTGACCGAACCCAACCAGTGAACCTTCTGCTTCATGGAATGACGCCCAACCAACTGAGCCACACTAGGCAGAGCGGCAGGAAGTTCTTTATCGTAGGATTGTTGCACAGGATGTAAGATGTTTTGTTTTTCCATCTATTGTCATCAGAGCCCCCATCCACAAAACAAAGAAAACCCTTGGAATAAGTTAAAAACAAAAGCAAAGCCCTGGTCCAGGTTGCAGATGGCCATCCTCTGCTATCTTAACGTGGCAGAGAAAGGGAATGAGAGCTCTCTTGGGTCCCTTTTATAAGGACACTAATCCCATTCACGCAGCCTCCTCTTTTATCACCTAATTACCTCCCAAAGGCCCTGCCCACTAGTACCATTACTTTGAGGAGTAGGATTTCAACGTGAATTGATGGGGATGTGGGGGATGCAAACATTCAGTCTATTGCACTCTGGACTCAAAATAGTAACAGCTTGCTTGTGTTTTGTTCTTATGATTTAAGTTCTTGTTTAGAGGAGGAAAATACCTTATATTAACTACATAAATGTAGGAGGGAGAAATAAAGTTTACCTTTATTAATAAATGAAGTTTACCTTTATTTCTGTATTTCAGAAAGAATTATCACCTGAGAGTAACCTGTAGGAACAGGGGGACTTACCTGCTGTTTGGGGTAGAACCGGTGGCAGAGATAATTTACTGCTTACCATGTATGTACGTGCTCTCCCACACCATGTGACTCGTTTTATCAGCTAATTCAAGCTCGACCTTAGTGGAAGTGATGCGTGTCACTGTAGCCTCAAACTTGTAAGAATATGTCATTTTTTTTATCCTCACCAGAGGACATGTTTATTGATTTTAGAGAGTGGGGAAGGGATGGACAGAGAAGGAGTGGAACATTGAGAGAGGGAGAGAAACACTGATGTGAGAGAGAACATCCATCAGTAGCCTCTCACACGTGTCCCTACTGGGGCCAAACCCACAACCCAGCGATGTGCCCACACTGGGAATTGAACCTGTGACCTTTTGGTTTATGGATCAATGCCCCAACCAACTGAGCCACGCCAGCCAGATGCATGTGTTCAAGTGTACTAAATTTGAGTTGTGCTAAAACTAGACATAGAATGTTTCTAAGATAATTTCCAACTGTCCCAGGAAATAGAAGACATTATTGCACTAGTCTGGTGTGAGCCCTTCACTTAGAAACTAAAGTATGACTTTATTTGGTATGATTGTGAATAAGTTTAAATGGGGTGATGTGATCCATTAACTAGGAGGACCTAATCTGCATGAGATCAATTGAATGATTTAAAGAAAAGCGTCCCTGGCTGGTGGAGTTCAGTGGATTGAACACAGACCTGTAAACCAAAAGGTTGCAGGTTCAATTCCCGGTCAGGTCACATGCCTGGGTTGTGGGCCAGATCCCCACTAGGGGGCACATGAGAGACAACCACACATTGATGTTTCTCTCTCTTTCTTCCTTCCTCTAAATAAATAAATAAATAAATAAATAAATAAATAAATAAATAAATAAATAAAATCTTTTAAAAAACAAAAAAGAAAAACAAGCTAGAAAGTTGTGTCAAAATGACAATGCTTTAGTTCTCTTCACTTAGTGTAGTGGTTTAAACCATAGAAAATTTATTTTAACTCAAAGAAACTCAAGCGCTATAAAGTGCATAATCAATTTCCTTTGCTTTCCCTTCCCTTACTTTCCCTGACCATATGATTAATGTTATCTCAAGGGTGTTCCGGAAGACTTGCACCAACAAAGTCTTCCCTACACTGATGGAATGGCTTCTTTCAGTTCATTTGGGATCCTGGACAGACGTTACACACACACACACACACACACACACACACACACCCTGTAAGGTATCATCTGAAACCAAATATTTTTTTACCTGAGAACTTTTTTTAGAATTTTGATTACTTGGTGCTGTTGAAAACAAGATTTTGTACATTGTGTCCTTATGACCATTATTGTTTTTTTGCACTTGATGAACAACAAAAACAAAGAAAAAAAAACAGAACAATTTCACACCTAAAATTGAAGAAGTTGATTACTGTCATTTTATACATTTGTGCCTTTTATACATTTGTAGTGGTTAAGAAAGACTTTATGCTTTGGAGCATGAGCACTTTAAAAGTGATTCAAAATTATTGAAGAGCTACAAATTTTATAAAGTGCTTCAATTTGTTACTGACTAAAGCAGCAGTGGAAGGATTCAACAGAGCTTTTAGTACTACGCACAGCCTGCAAATGCGCTCATAATCTTCCCAGGTATTGCTCCTTCACGGGTGGGGGGTCTGCATGTTCCTGCCTGGAGACACTCCCTCGCTAACAGTGGCACCTACCTGCCTGCCACAAAACAGTACTCACATGTGGGTATAATTCGGGCAATGCTGCAAACTTCAAAGCAGCCTTCTGTTGGTACTTAGCTTTGCTGAAATTAAAAACTATTGGTCTAAAATACTACTGACAATTAGTTTCATAATTTTTGTGTGGATGGGCATAGGCTTGTGGGAAGTAGAAAACAAGTGGGAGAAGGGTTTTCAAGGTGGCGTAGACACTTTAAAATGAGAAAACAACCTTGTAGTTTGAGACACACAAGACGCTAACATTTAAAATGTCGGTGCTTTTGAGAGAGGCTGAAACTTTGTAAAAGCGGATTTAATGTTTTCTTTCTGTTTTGCCATTGGCTTGTATTACTTTGCCGGACTTTGATTTGCATATTTTAGAGCAACAGTAAACCCTGCTATGTAAAATAGGAAAAATATGACATCATCTCTGAAGTTTAACCAGGTGGTTTAGACATTGACTTCTAATGCGGGATTCCACTAAAGCACATGTATACTTTTGCCTTTTAAAATGAATTTACACAGCCAAGGTGCACTCTGAATAGCATATAGCTTCTTCCTGTGATGCTGTAAATGACACAATACCTGATTTCTTTAGAACTAGAGTCATTGATCTCAGCTAGTTTATTAAGGAGAACGCAATCTTAAATCAAAGCTAAATCCATGTAAGTCAGTTCAAAGGCATCGCCAGTCCTCAGCGGGGGCAGGGCATTTAGCAGATCTCTGGTCTGTGAGTACCTGGTGACATTGAGAGAGTCTGCAAACCTTGAATCCGCGTGGTTACTTCACAGGTGATTCTTGCCAGAGCTGAAGTGAGTCTACATCGCCAAGACTCTTACCTCACCAGAGCACTTTTACCACGAGGCTGTTGATCATTCATTCTATTCACGAGCATGATGCACCCTTTCAGAAGAGGACTTAGTGTGTTAGAGTATAGCTCATAAATAATGTTAAAGCAACATGATTTTCCAGTTTTCATTTGTAAGAAATATAGAATTTGCATTGAAACTTATGAGTACCCCTCCCCACATTTAAAGGCACTTAGAATTTCTCCCCATCTGGCCGTCTTGGTGGAGTTTCCAGGGAACACCTGTAAGTGCCTCTTTTATCATAAAATATGAAATAAGACATTTCTGACAAGATCCAAAAGGTCAGGGCCACCGTATGGTAAGACAGGGTCCAGTTCATCACAACAGTGGAAAGATCGTATGTCATTTTAATATCAGTAATATCTAGGAAAATATATCTAACCGCTCCCCTCCCACTTTCTTTCTCTTTTCTCCTTAAATGAACTAATCCAAGTAAAGGACTTAGAGTGCTTGTCTGTTTTATTATTTTATCATCTATTTTCTCCCCTTCTTTCCTTGCTTACACTCTTCCTCCAAATAGTCACGTTGTCCCCTTCTTCTTGGAGAAGCTGCTTTCTCTTATTGGGAACGTTGGACTAGCTCTGACGGGTGCCCCAGATAATACTGCTTCAGGTGTGTGACCCACCCACCCTGAATGTCCCAGTCTGTCTCCAGCAGTGCTCAGTTGGGGCATTTCAGCCAGATTCACTTAGTTCTTTCTGATCCACTTTGTGGTTTATTTGGTTAGAGAGCAAGTACCTGGGTATTTGTAAACAGAACAAGAAAATATCCAAGCATTCTGTTTTTGTTAAGAGAATCTAAGTGCTACAAGCTGATATTGTCAAAACAGTCAGGAATGAGGGATATCTGTCCTTATTTCCAAAGGAGACAATCAACATAAGTAAGGGACATTTATGTATTGAATTAGTTTATATTTTAATTCAGCTCCACGGACAAGCAGATATGGTATGAAACCCTTAAACTTTGCCTCAAGATTGTGGTTTTAACCCTCGCTGGTTTGGCTCAGTGGATTGAGTGCTGGCCTGCAAACCTAAGAGTAGCTGGTTTTGATTTCCAATCAGTGCACATGCCTGGGTTGCAGGCCAAGTGCCCAGTAGGGGGTACTCGAGAGGCAAACCACACAATGATATTTCTCTCTCTCTTTTTCTCCCTTCGTTTCCTTCTTTAAAAAAATAAATAAAATCTTTTTAAAAAAATAATGTGTTTTTAAACAAAAATGATTATGTCTAAATGACTTTAGAAACTATAGAGTTGATTGAAGAAAGAAAATCTGATCTGTCTTCAGTGCTTTTTATGAAATTATTAGTTTTGAATTCTGTAAGTTAGACATTTGTTTTAAAGTTAAATATATTGAATGAATGCAAACATTTTATAAGCTGGATATTATTTTGAATTAAGTCTTTATGCCATGTAAAGCTTTTCCCTTCTCCTTTCTACCCATCAAGATCCTATTCCTCATTTTCTACTGGATATTGCCATCATCCTGGCTTAAAGCAATCTTTCCCTCCTTTGAATGCCTATTATTGCACTTGCTCCGGTGACCTCCTATGACATTTATCACACACTGCAGAGTCTTATTCTTAATACATCTAATTTCCCAAACCCAGGTGTCAGTTCCAGATCCTCGTTTGGACACACAGTTCATTCAGCATTTACTTGACATATGTATCCATTGGCCGCAATGTGCAAGAGCTGTGCTGGGCACTGAAGATGCAGTGGTGAAAAATAGACATGACCACAGTCCCCACGGAGCTGATCAGTAAGGTGAATAGATGAATTAGGGTCAAAGACTGTACATCATTTGCAGTATCAAGTATAATGCTGTGACTGTTGTGATGGTACTGAAGATATTTTTGAGGAAGAATCTCAGATTCTGTGTTTATTGGTAATCAAACTTAAAGGTAGTAATGGAATGCTGGCCGTTGGTGTGTATGGTTTTGCTACAAGTAAGATTTTCTAGTTTCTCCAAGCAGCTTTTGAAAAATGTATAGTAAATCCAACATTGTCTTTCTACACTCTTAACACTAACATAAGACCCCCTAAATATAACATTCTATATCTATTTCACATTATGAAGCATACGTTTGAAAAAGAGAGAATTATGTTTGGTTATTCAAATCATGAAAGACTGTGTCTTAGAACTAACTTTCTTTTCAACTTATACTGTAAATTAAACTCAGATTCACGATTGGGGAGAAAGCACCAATAAAGAGCAATAAATCAGGTGTAGCATGAAATAAAGTATGAACAATACAAACAGGTTTAAAAAAATTTTTAAACAAAGCTTCCAGCTCAATATGACAGTTTGATTTTCCTAAAACAACATTTTTTTAAAAAAACATCTTTATAAGTATAGAACAAAGAACATAAGAAGAGTCTAACTGCAAAAGAGATTTTTAAAAAGTTCTGGAAGTTGAAAACTGGATGGAGGATTGGCGACTGATGAACGAGGGAAAAGCAGCCACTTCCTGGATGATGTGTAGAGGTGGTTACCAGCACAGGGAGCCAGCTGACCCCAGGGAGCCCCAGGAGTCTCAGAATTCAGAAATAGCAGGTGCGAGAGAGAATGCAAGAGAGATGTGTGATAAAAGCAGGTATTTAATTGTGCATGAAATGATCAATGCCCCCGCTCCAATGCATGGAGTATAGACATTTTACTGTTTCCCAGACAATGAAGTCCATATAATAAAGGACTTTCTCTAGAGAAATTGCCAACATTGGATCAGGGAAGCTGGTGCTGGCATTGGCACCCATGAACAAAGATCTCAAGTTATAGGAAGTGTGTGATTTTCAATAAAATGGTCAGCTTCCCAAGCACATTTTATTAATTGAATTGTCAGTAAATAAGACCCTACCTATATTCATAGAGCTACCGGTCAGCCATTTTACTATTTCCTAGTTATAAGCAGAAACCAAGTATCTCTAATCATTTGACAAAAGCCAACGGCATGAATGAGAAAAGCCAGGAAAGCCTGTCATACAGAGCAATGGATGAAGAGACATAAACACCCTGAAGGAAACATAACTCAGGAACAGCACCACCAAAATTCTTAAAAATTCTAATTCATACCACAGAAAGATTAGAAAGCTATGTATCTGTAAAATAAAAGTGGGCTCCTATAAGTACAAATGCAATGTTATGAAAAAGAAATTATAGATAAGTAAGTATTCTTGGTATTTAAAAATGTGATTATCAGGCTACAAAATCGATCAAGTGGTTGAACAATAAAATAGCTGAATTTCAAAGAAAGTAAAACAAATAGGAAAAATGGAAGTGCAATTTATTTTAATTGTTGTTCAAATAAGTTCTTAATGTAATAAAGGAGTTGTCAGCCTCTGTCTATGGTCTCTGGCCTCTCGGCTACAGGAAGTTTTACATAATGGGTAAAATCCCTGAACTTTTACAAAGGAATAACTATCAAATTGGTTTAGTCTTCTAATCAGCCATAGTAAAAGATAGAGAATAATTATCTTAAAATATCTGAGGGAAAATATCTTAAACCTTGAATTTTACATCCAGCCAAATTATCAATAAAGTGTGAAAATTGAGTAAAGAACATTTGTAGACAAGAAAGGACTCAGAAAAATTGTCTTCCATATGCTCAGCCTGAGGAGATTATTTGGGCAAAATGCAGTGAGGAGGGAGGAGTGACCCAAAAAAGAAGGACATGAGCTCTGATGCAGAAAACATGGACTGCAATTCAAAAAATAACAAAGGGATGTTTCAGCCTATGTGTTGTACAGACAATTTGGAGATAAATTTGTTAACATTAGAGCAAAAAATGTGAAGGTTTATGGAGGTAGGTTTTAGACAAATAGTAGCTTTCAAATATTTGATACCATCCTTGAGAATGTGCAAAACTTACAGAGGCAACAAAGGTAATTCAAGGAAAAGAAAGACCACAGGAAACTGGAGGAAAAACTAAAAGCTGTGCAAGATGAAATATAATTATGGTTGTGCAATAAATAATATAGGCATTGTTACAACAACTTTAAAACTTTGTTGATCTTAAATTTTATATTCCGCTTAAAGTACATAAACTTAATTCTATAAATTAAAAAAAGCAATTTATCAATTTTGGGAAGAGAAAGACAAAGTACTATTTGGGTGGTAAAAGATATGAAGGGAGTTAAAGTGTAAAATCAAAAGATATCATCTGTGGCTGAAGCATCAAGAAATACATGTAAAATATATTATTTAAAATTAAAAAGGCAATATTGAAACTAAAAGTAATGGCAAACCTGTACTGGGTAAAGGTGTGGGAAATGGTACAGGTAAGCTATATCTGCATTTCCCATGGTAGCAAGTTTTTGACAATGTCCAAAATTAATGAATAAAAACTAAATGCACAAATATATTATTTGACAATGTGGTGGCAATCTCCCCACAGAAGAAAATTGTAGTAGTTTAAAACATTTGAAGTGACTCTTTAGGAAAGGCTATAACGGAAGTGGGGAAAGTTAGGACCAGAGACTAGCTTTTCACTCTAAGGCATTCTGTCCTACTTTTTAAAACATGCATATGCTTTACTTTGATAAAAATTTAAAATATTACATGAATATGTCACAAAATGGCTATACCAAATTCAATAGATAGATAGATAGCTGACAGAGATCATTTACAGGAAAATTAATGATCAGATTAAAAAGAGTGTCTAGCCCTGGCTGATGTGGCTCAGTGGATTGAGAGCTGGACCACAAACCAAAGGGTCACGGTTTAATTCCTAGTCAGGCCACAGGCCTGGGTTTCGGGCTAGGTTGCCAGTAGGGGGCATGCAAGAAGCAACCACACATTGATGTTTCTCTCTCTCTTTCTCCCTCCCTCTCTAAAAATAAATAAATAAAATCTAAAAAAAAAAAAAAACAGACTGTCTAGTCTCATTTTAATCTTCCTTGTGGCCCTGCACAAATCTTCCTTACACTCCAGGCCTCTTCCAATTGAGGCATTCTTAATATGTCTAAAACAATACTTTTGGTGTGGGCAGGAAGATAGTATGCAAGTTTATCTCTGGAATACAAAGAACATAACTGTTTGGTTTCACAATAAGTGTAATCAAAACATTCTCTGAAAATATTAGGATGGTAAAAACAGAAGTGGGGGGTGCTGTGGAAGTAGCTAGGGGAGTCTAACCTGACTGAATATTGGCATTTTGATTTTCCAAATAGAGTGAATGCTGCAGTTAGGATACAATTCAACCCTCTAATATATCTCTCACCAAATAACTGATATTTTATATACTTATTTTATATCAAGTGTTTTGTATTCATTATATGTAATTATACTAATACCATGGGGTTAGTTAGTAGTTTTTATTGCCAACTCACTGTTAAAGAACTGAGGCTCAGAGGAATTAGTAACCTGCCCAAGGTCTCATAGTCAAAATCTGGGGAGTTAAGGATGAGACCTCTGCTCACTGACTCTATGGTCTGTGCTGTGCTGTGCTATCATTTCATTCATTCATTCATTCACCATTAGCAATATTTGTAGTGTTTGGATTCTTGGAAGGACCTTCTTTTTTTCTGAATTTTTCTTTAATCCCCATGTTTTTATACTTATTTCAGCAAATTAGATGAGAAAAAAAACATAATAAACAGAAAAAGAAAGAGCAAATTATATAAGCATCAATTTAACCACTGCATGAAGCACTGCCTAACTGCTAAGAGCTCTCTCTAGAATCAGACTGCCTCCATTTGAACCTTGGCTCTGCCACGCACCAGTCATCAGCATGATGCTGAGCAGTGAGTTAACCTCTCTGAGCCTTGGTGTCCTACCCAGTAAAATGGTGTTGATAGTGCATGTCGCAGGATTTTCCTAGGAGATTAGATGAGCTGGTCCACACAAAGTACTAAGACCAGTGCCTGACACTGAAATCTTCTTCTTGGTTTTTATTTCCCCCATTTCCATCAATTGGAAGGCTTTTAAAAATAATTTTGTGATAATGGACTGCTAACAAGTTTATTTCAGATTTTCAATAGGTACTTTATATTTTATTGTGTTAATTTTGTATTCTTCATCAAAGAGCTCTTATAATTTGGGAACCATGATAGGAGTCACTAAAAATCTACCACTTCGCCCATGGTTCCAAATAGTCAAACAGACATTGAATACTCTATATATACTCATTCATTTGTTAATTCACTCATTTTCAGCCATATTGCAGGTATGCTGATAGGGATAAGATGAAAACATCCCAGTGTTCTAACGGTATGTACAAAAAAGGAGGCAAATATGGTACCCAAATTGGTATTTGGTCTTCCGTCTTGTGTGAATGCTGGCTGTGGTAGGAATTAATGGTGTCTGGAATTCTGAATGTGCCTTATGTAACCTTTTAATGTTGAACAATTAAACGGTTGTAGACTAGTGCAGCAAAATGGTGCCAAAAATCCTGTCAATGAATGCAGGAGGATCTTAAGCAGCTTATTGAAATAACAACAAAAAAAAGGTAAAGTTTCAAAAATAGTATTCAGCCTTTATTCAGTGATGAGAAGAAAAGTGCCAGTTCTTTAATTGCAAATCATCATTTCCTAAAGCATTCCAAGCTTTCCTTTGAGACTTTCAGGGCCAGGGATTGACTCTCCTTGTGCCTGTGTGTATAGGAAAAAGCTGGATAAAAGTGCTGTGTCTGCTGGCACAATTTAATCACTTAATACCTTGTTCCCATTCAAAACATAACCCAGCCTCATTCAGATGGTGGAGCACCTTACACTTGATCTGTGTATGGTTTGTGCAGTCACTGATATTTCCAAGGGAAGTCTTGTGATTGTCAAAATGGAAATTAATTTCACCGACATGGGGCTGAATTGAAAAAAGTTCATTGTCGTAATCCACTGCCGATTGTTGAAAACATTGCCCAGACTAAATAAACTCAGTGTCAGCCTGGAAGAACCTGTCTAGGTGGAGACTGGGGTTGAGACTAGAGGTGGGATTGTGGGTAGAGTAGGAGAAAACTAAGAAGAGATTATTACTAGAGAAAAAGACAACTTCAAGGACACTTTCAGAGAACATATTCTCTGCATAGTTCTTGATTCTTATAATAGCTGAAATAAACTGTCTTCCAGAGAAAGTTATAAAATTAATAGCTGAAGAAAAATTTTAAACTCTTTTTAGGGGCATAAGATTATAGACAACACCATTCCTGATATCTACTAAAGAAGTTCACATAGCATTCTCACTGCAAATCTAGTGAAAGATAAGACCTCATTTACAGGAAAGTTGATATATGCATAAAGATACACAATTCTTTGTGTCTTTGCTGTATATCCACAGACTCCTATTTAGGTTGTTTGGAGTGATGGTTCAGGTTAGGAATTCCTACTAGACAGCTGAAACAGAGTCTTACATAGACAGCTAAAATACAGTATAGACTAATTGTATAAAATAATTAGAGAAATGTTAATTTTGAAATTAATACTGTCTCATTTTATGTAACTGCAAAATACATTGAAGTAAAATATTTCACAACACTATAATTTTTGAACTGTAGTTTATTTAGACCCGTTTTCAAAATTAACAAAGCTGACACCCAGATGGAGAAGAAACTTAAGTTCACCCAGCCGGTTTAGACTGTTATGTTCTGTGCATCTACACATGTGTACTAAACATCGATTGCTGTACAAAAAGTGTAGGTTTAAAGGACAAATTTAACTCTTAAAAGGGTAACGTGACTTGTCGATAACATCTATTCTGATGTCTAACCAACTTATTAGATCATTAATATGAAGCAAAAGGAACAATTGAATTTAAAATGCTTATATCTATATATTTATTAAATCGGGAAACTTCAGTGTAAATATTTTTATATCTATACATTGTTAAATGTCACCTACTTTTAACTCAATTGTATAAAAATATACAGTATTTTTTCAAAGGATTTTGGAGGTAATTAATTTTCATGAAGTTTAAACTCAAGAAAAATTTCAACATTACTTTTCAGGGAAGATTATTTGAAAATAGAAATACTTTGAATTGTTAAATTGCTCAATTTGTTAAAAATCAAATGGTTTCAGTTCATGAATCAGATATAAACAAGCAGAACAAATAGGAAATAAATTAGGTGCTATTAGGAAAGATTTTAACACTGCAGTCGTGGCTGTGTACAAGAACCTTCAGTGAAGAGTCGCCTGGGGATGGAGATGGGCCCTGGCATCTGCCTCTGCTTGCGTGGCACTCGGTCTGTGGCTCACCCTCTGAGAAACCCAGAGGTTGATCCTCAGCTTGTCCTGTTGAGTTATTTCCTCTGAAACTGCTACCGTTCTGAAACACCAGTGGCGAGTCTGAGATAGAGCCCTCCCTACTTCCGCCCTCCTCCTCTACCCTTAGCAGCTCTGGGGAACCTGGCCCCCAACCCACTGGGAATCGACCTGGCGACCTTTTGGTTCGCAGGCCTGGGTTCAATCCACTGAGCTACCACCAGCCGCGCTGGGCAGGGAATGTTGTTATGACCTTAAGCTTCTCCCAGTAGATTGGGTTCTGAAGGGAGTCAAGGCCAGGTGATTACTTCCCACAGTGGAGACAGCGTCCTGGGAGACACCGGGCGTCTGTTCAAGGGAGCACAGGACGCGACCTTCTGCCTCCCTCCGTGCACCCTGCCAGTCTGGGCCCAGAGCTCGCTCAGGGTACGACTCCTCTTCGTCCTTTACGCCCTGCAGGGCTTTCGGAGTTCAGGTTCTGGGAATTCGGCAAGGAGCACAACTCATTTGCAGAGAACTTGGGTCCGCTTGGCTGTAGGGGTCGAAAGCTCAGGACCCAGTGCCAGAGGGAAGCTTCCTGGAAGTTCTGCCAACTTTGCTTTTGTAGGTTTCCAGACTGGCTCTATTAAGGTCTCTCCTGAGAGCTAGGGAGGATAAAATTGCCTCCCAAATCGCAATGCTAGGAGGGGCAGGGTAGATGGGAAGGGGAAGGGACGCGGGAGTCAACCACTCCCGCCCTGGGCCGCTGGTCCAGGCCTTCCCCCGGCGCGCTAGTCTCGACGGGTGGGAGCGAGGGAAATGGGTGAGAAGTGGCATCCTGAATTAAGCATTCTTGCTTCTCCTAAAGAAAATGGCTTGAGGTTTTTATTTTATTTTATTTTACTTTTTTCGATTTTTTGCTTTCCCTGTTCTGTTGGGAAAATGTACCTAATTTTACTTGACCTCTTTCCCCCAACGCATCCCCTTTGCTCTTTTTCTGCAACCCTAATTCCCGAGATGAACGCATGGGTTAACAGCTATCCTGAGGAGCCTCGAGTGAGCAGGGTCCACTTCCTCAGTTCGACACCGCTCACCCCCCTTCCCGGGAGCCCCTGGGTCAAACAACTCGATTCTAGGAATGGGGCCCCTTCATTTCTGGGAACTTTTATGGTGTTTTGCCTCCCACCGAGGATGGAAGTCAAATAGTAGCCACTATCAAGGGCACTCCAACAGCGAGAAACTTGGAAAGGCTTGGCCAAGCCCCACCCCAAATCCTCATTCGGTCTCAGAAAAACGTCTTAGGGATCCTGGTCCCTTTTCTTCATTGGAGCTTTACACTTCTGTTACGAATTTCCAAAAGGCAGGCAGACGATGAGGGAGGGACTATCCAGGAAAAAAAAAAAAAAAGAACAACCAGAAAATACTCAGATTATGTATTTAGTTTACATAAGGAAATGGTATATATGCAATTTTAGACTTTCTTCCATATTAGAGTTCTGAGGCTATAGAAAACCTATTTTTAACACCCCCTTCTCTCATAACGGCTTTGATTGCTTAAATTGCTTCTAATTGGGCGGCACACATTACTGGAGACGAAGGACGCATGACAAGCAGCCTTCATTCTTTCGCAGATTTAGATAATGTCTCTGGATGAATATCTTTCCGATCAGAAAAAACTAAAAAACTCTTTAACTGCTCGCAGCTTTCCTATGGGATTTGTGCAATAAGGGAGAAATGTCCTGACCACCGCACAGTCATGCAAATAGATGGCATTTTACAGAAAACACTGCATAATAATTCACTGCCAACGTTTTTCCTCTTGGGTCTGGCGTGGGACAAAGAGTAAACATTTTTTTTTTTTTTAAATCACTTAGCCTTTCTTCTCTTATTTGGCACTTGAAAAAGTTTTCAGCAAACCTCTTTAAAACATATACGTTAGCCACTCTCCCCTTGTTTAAGGCTTGGACGGCCCGGAGCGCTCCCGGTGCTGCGTGCCAGCCCAGACAGCAGCGAGCAAAGGTCATTACCACGCAGACTCGCGAATCTCAGTACCTCCGGAGAGTCAGCGACAGGGGGATGCCGGGGATGAGGAGTTCTTGGGCCACTGAGAGGAGTAACTCCAACTTGGGTGTGCTGAAGGCTAGGGTCCGAGGAGGGGGCTGGTTTTCTAATGTGCTCTCCCGACACTGGTGAAGAGGGAGGCTCCGGAGAACAGATGTAGAAGCTGAAATATTATGGTCAACTGAACAAATCTGATATGGGGACACACACCTCATCTCGCCAAACTGCAGCTTCGCTTTTCATGCTAGCACCAAACAAATACGTAAATAAAGTTATTATTGAAGCCAGAAGACAAGTGCCACGAGTAAATGTCCTTTTCTGTGGCAACTCCAGAAGCACCGGATTTTCCTTGCCATTCTTTATGAAAAGAAACCCCCAGAATGGCGTGGGGGAGCCCCCTCCAGGGCACTTTAAATTGAGTCACAGCAGTTTGGGGTGAGGCCGGAACTCCCCAGGGTAAGGTCCTTCGAATGGAAACCCACTTGGAGCACCTGCCTGGAGGGCAGGGTGTGGGCAGCGCCGCTGCCTGTAGCGGGTCGATTGCACCTTTCCCGCTGTGCCCATGAACAACTTTTCTCTTTATGCATCATAGTGAGAACACTTCAATTTTGAATTAATATAGTGCTTTTGCTATACTAAGGGCCCCACTGCTATATATCTTCACATTTTACATATACCCTCAGAAGGAGTTTATTAGCCCCATGAAGAAAGATTTGGGCAGTAAGAAACTTTCAATGGTGCCATTCCAAATTATTTTCTGCAATAGGCGTGTGCCTCATCTCTGACCTTGGCTGGGTCTCCAAATAACTGTAGAAGCTCTCTGGCTGTCTTCAGAACGTCCTCACCTATGCAGTTGCCCCTCTGCTATTTCTTTGACAGGTAGGAGGTGCAAGACGGAGCAAAATCCCGCAGATTGGGGGCACTGGAAGCTCTAAAGGGGCAGGAAATCCCCCTGTTTAGGAGATGCCTTTTGGTGGCGGTTTAGAAGCTGAGAGGCAACACCAAAACTTCTTTTTTAGAAAAAGTAGCTGTGGTGGTTCAAACCCAGTCTTTTGGCTGGCAAGTAAGCAATTGCTTGGAAACGAAATTGGCATTCAAATGGGGTCAGGTAAAGCCCAGAGACCCGGGCCACATTTTGGACCCCAGAAGGACACTTTCCAACCGCACTCCTTTAAAAAACTGGGAAAAGAAGAGAGAAGGGGAAAAGGGGAGAGAGTGCAAGAGAAAAAGAAAGGGAGGTATTTAGCAAGTTAAGAGGTTAAATATTTGAACAGATTTGTAAATATATAGACAGCCCTTGTTATTTGGAATGTGTAATAATGCCTTTTGTGGTGCCGTCTGGCTGGGAGACGCTCCTAGCACCTTCCTCATGGGAAATCAACTGGAAATCTCATGAGCTCTCGAAACAAAAACAGGGGTTACAGTCCTTTGGGAAAGGGGGATTCTCCCTCTATCCTTTCATAACAACAACAACAACAACAACAACAATAATAGTATTAATGAAAGGGAAAAAAGAAAATAAAGTGAAGGTAGAGTAGAAGAAAATGTTTTATTTATTTTTTTTAGGTATGATTTTTTCAGAAGCATCCCAGAAACCTTCTTCAGGCCGAAGTAATTTCAAAGTACTGTTTAAGCTCTATCTCTCAGTTATCTATTGTGCATCTATTATTCTTTGAACCCAGTTCCCTTTCCTGACAAGCGTGTGTGCATGAGCGCGCGTGCATGTTTGTGTGTGTGTTTAGAAAATCCAGGTTCAAACAGGGTGCTTTTGTGGCTGAGTAGGGTTGGTTTCTTCACGTTTTTTTCGCGTTCATGTTTTCTGGAAAATTGTACTGAGCGCTGCTGATGGCATCTATCCTCTGCTTGTGCCCGTGGGTGGAGGACACAGGCTGTGGGTGTGTCCCACTCACAGTCGCGCGTGCGTGTGTGTATCCACACGTTCTCTGGTGTATGCCTCAAATGGAGCTATTTTTTGTCCGTGTCGGCGTCCTGCATATATTAATATTATGCAAATACGATCATTAAGCTTGAGAATTTTTTGGAGGGAGTGGGGATACACCATTTAAATTTTTCTCACATATTTTCTCAGCAGTCTTTCCACATAGAGTGAATTCACTTGGATGCCTTTTCTAAGGTGTGTGTGTGTGTGCAGTGGTGCTGCTGGTGGTGTGCTGGTCAGTAGGTGTGTGCTTCTGTGTGTGGGAGCGTGTGTACAGCCTGGAAGCACCATGTAAGTGTGTTCTCTCTCGGAGTATCCTGTCTGTGCACCCCCTCCCTCCATGTTTTGTGTTCTCAGGGTGATTATGTGCGTATTTACATATGTGTGCCTATTCCCTTGCCTACTGTATTGTCTTTCTCTATAATCCACACATTTCATATATATTCTCTTATCTTTTGGCAAAGTGCCTTTTTTATTCCTCAAAGAATATTTATTGATGTGGTAATCTGAAATGAAAAGTGTTCTCCCATGAAGGAGATGGAAGAGAAAGGAGTGTTCATCTTTCTTAATAGACGGGGCAGAGCCAGTTGACTGGATCACAGGGTTTCTCTGCACTTTCTGCGGGTGTCTGTGTGTGTGGGGAGGGGGCAGGGACGGGGGTGGGGTGGGGTGGAGGGGAGGAGGAAAAGAAGCCATTAACAAGGACAAAGATGGGACATTGCGCCCCCTCGCGGCTAGGATTCATATTGCGCAGACCTGGCCTTCTAAGGTTTTCTTTAGCCAAATGAGTCCGGTAATTGCCTCCGGTTAACCATTCAGGTGCCGGCTGTCAGAGCCCCTGGTCACCAGCCAATCACTACGCGCCATGCAAATCACCTCTTCCGTTCTCTGCCTTAGTGGCAGCTCTTGCCACCCCGCCCCCGCGCATTCTTCCCCTCCCCATCCCCTCCCTCCTCTGCTCCCTGAGCAGCTGCGGGGTGGGAAGGGGGGCGGGGGAAGAGGGCAGTGCTGGGTGCCTTATGCATATGCAGATAAACTTCCTCCTCCCTCTGTCGGCTCCTCTCCTCTTCCCCGCCCCCTTTCCCCGCGCCACCGCCCCCTTCCACCCCGGTCTACAGCCGGCGCCTTCTCCAGTTTCCCCGCCGCGTGTGCCGTGCAGCTCTTCCAGCTTTGGTCCGGGGCAGCTGTTCCCCAGAAGGAGGCCTAGGCGCGCTCTTGGAACAGGCGAGGGAAAGATAGAAAGGCACTACCCTTGAAATCTTCTCGAAGGTCAAGTTTGAGGCTTGCTGAGCAGGGGCAAAAGGCGTCGAAAATGCCTCTGCAGGGTCTGCAGGAAGATTCTGCACGCAGGCAGATTTTGAAATGCCTTTCTCCTCCTAAACACCAGATTAATTTCTCTGAAACATACATTGTACTGGTCACGTCCAAAGGCAGGATGATGATAGATGATTTTGTAAGCCCAGAGCTACAGTGTGTATTTGTCTTGTACATCAAGCCTACACAGCTCCTTAAACTGCAAAGAATTGAAGATGAGATCAGACAGCATTAGATCTACTTAGTATCAGGGTGACAGAGAAGTGGGGATAGGGGGAGGGGGGCGAGTGGTGGCTCAAGACCTCTAGAGGTGTGCAGTTTACTGCCAGTGTTTCTACCAGGTGCGCAGACTTGGAACGCAAATGGAGACCCATGGAAAGAAAATCCAAATCCTTGAAGGAAAAACAAGACCTGGGATATAGTTGGTTGTTATTTACATCCAGACTCTGGCTTCCCAGCTTTTTGCAGTCACCGTAAAGGGTATTTGAGCTTTGAGTACTGCTCTGACCTGACCTTGAGGCACACTGAGGTGAAAAATGTCACTGGAGAAAATCGAGGTTTATATAATGCTTTGCGATCCTGTAATGCGGAAGCAGGAAAATTGTGAAATTACCTTGTTTCATAGATGTCTACTTCCACCTAGGAATATTAAAGGACTTTCTCCTGAGAACTGAGTCAGCACCCGCCCCCCCTCCCCCCCCGAATCTTAAGTCATGGAGAAGTGAGTAGACAACACAAGATTTGAAATAATACCATATCAGCATTTAGTCATTCAATACATTTTTATGGAGTGCTTATGCATGCAAGGTACACATTATCCATGCAAAGCACATTATATGTCCCATGATTCTCAGGTGTACTGGAAATTAGGGAGAGGAACAGGAATTCTGGACAGTTTCTGCCATGGAGTTGTTCATCATCTTGCAGGAAGAAGAGACAGATAAATGTGGTACAATGTAACACAGAGCATGGAATCAGCCTAAGTGTCTGTCAGGAGTACAGTGAATTAATATATTGGCATAGTCCTACAGTGAAATACTCTGCAGCAGGTAAAAATGAAAGGACTGTTTGGAAAGTAATGTTGGATGAAAAAAACAAGTTGCAAAAAATGCATGCAATATTAATTTAATATTAATTATCTATTAATATAAAATTTTAAAAAGCTCCCAAAATACAAAAGTTGTTGGTACATACCTATGTAGGAAAAGTATAAAAACATGTCAGGAAAGATACATGCCAATTTCAGTATGGAGGTAACTCCAGGGCAGCAAGAGATTCTTTAACCACATGGGTTTTAGCTCTATGTGCAATGTTTATGTCATTTAAAATATTTTAGAAATATGAGGGATCAGAGAAGTATGGGAAGGTTTTATAGAAGAAGTGACATTGATGCTAAGTTCTTGAATAATAGGTAAGAATTTAATAGAAATATTCAAAATAAAATTCTCTTTCTAAATATATGAGAAAAAGAAGTAATGAAACTTTTACACACATGTTCACAGTCATTTGGAACTTGCCCTTTAACTAGTTGTAGTGAGTATAATAGGAGAGACCAATTGGAGATACTGATGATCAGCATGTATGAATTTATATGTTTGCGCCTATGACCTAGATTTCTTTAAAGATTTTACTTATTTATTTTTAGAGAAGGGAGGGAGGAAGGGAGGGAGAAAGAGAGGGAGAGAAACATGGATATGGAAGAGAAACATCAACCGGTTGCCTCTAGCGCGCCCCCAACTGCCCAGGTGTACCCTGACTGGAAACCCGACCAGTGACCTTCCTTTCGGTTTGCAGAACAACGTCCAACCCACCGAGCCACACTGGTCAGGGTTGATGACGTAGATTTCTAACTGAGTATCTGTATACTTCCAAGTGTGTACCATGGTTTGTTTCTAAATGTTTTCTAAGTCCTTGTTGAAAGATTTACCTTTGCCTTTGAAGTCCAGCCTTTACTGTCAGGCTGAGTTCCCTCACAGCTGCTGACAGCTTACATCACCAGGCTAGGGTTTCTAAACACCTGTAAGATTTCAGAGTAATTACCGATCCTGGTCTATAGAGTCAACTCTTAAGGATCCAGTTCCTTTTGGTTTGGTTTCCTTTTGTTCATTTCTCACTGGGACCCCGAGAAGCTGACAGCTGAGTGTACAGAGTAGGTGTGGAATTCAGGAATGGCATAAGCCTTTTGGTAGGAAAGCATTTCTTAAAGTATGCCTCCAGGTTCCAGAGACAAATATCAATTCTTTGAGAATTATGTACTTCTTAGAGCCTCATTTATTTATTTAAAAAATCTCCAGCCCTCTCATGGTTACTTGGGCAGCTGTCCAGTATAATAGTATAATAGTCCCTCATTACCTCTGATTTTGCTTTCAGTAGTATCAGTTAGCCTCAACACTGTGGTCCAAAAATATTAAATGGAAAATTCAAGAAATAAACAATTTATAAGTTTTAAATTGCATGCCACTCTGACTAGGGTGATGGAATCTCAGGGCATCCAACTCTGCCCCGCCCAGAACATGCATCATCTGTCTATGCAGCATCTCCGTACTGTGTGCTTCCTGGCTTTGCCCCCACCGTTGGTCACTTAGTAGCCATCTGGGTTATCAGATTGATGGTGGAGGTGTCAAAGTGCTTGTGTTAAAGGAACTCTTATTTTACTTCACAATGGCTCAAAGCACAAAAGTAGTGATGCTGGAAATTTGAATATGCTGAAAAGAGGCCTTAAAGTGTTTCCTTCAGGGGAAAAGGTGGGTATCACACAATATTTTGAGAGAGAGCAAATATACCCACAAAACTTTTATTACAGTATATTGTCATAGTTGTTCTATTTTATCATTAGTGATTGTTCATCTCTTATTGTGCCTTATTTATAAATTAAACTTTATCATAAGTGTATCTAGGAAAAATCATAGTATATTTAGGGTTCGGTGCTACTTGCGGTTTCAGGCACCCACTGGAGGGTCTTGGAACTTATCACTCAGCTTTAAGTGGGGACTAGAGTGTTAAGATGCAAGATGGGAAGAAGGAAGCAAGTGTTCATAGACTGACTACTTTCTGCCTGTGGTTTAGGGTAGGGAAAAGGGCCTTTCACAACTATGAGGACTGATACCAGTGTTGCATTTAAAGGTGTGCTATTTCTAATCCTAGGTTTGTGGCTGAAACAGCCTGTTTTTCTAACTTAAAAATTGCGCCCAGTTGCTACATGCTAAACCTTGCTTGTCATCCTTAGTTTTAGTTCTAATTATCAATGCCAGAGTGTGGTAAGCAACACTAGAAACAAAAGTTTCATCTAACTAGTCAACTAAAGGAATAGTCAGTCCAGTAAGCACTCAAAATGTACTTTGGATAACTTCTTAAGTAAGGGTTATAGAGCCACATTTTAGCTTTGATAATTAAGTAAGGGCTCTGTGAGGTCTTGGAAAACAACCTACCTGATTTGTACCACAAATTTTTCATTTATAAAAGCACAATGGGGGAAACCTGTTGCTTATGATTTTAAGGTTCCTCCAGCAAGAAGCACGTTGTGAAGCTTTGCTGTTACAGATTTTTTTTATTAATCATGCCAGATTGCATAGATGGAGGTATTTACCATCTTCCTGCTTATGTTAATTATAACATACCTGAGCTTCAGTTTTCTGGTGCACTTGAAGATTTTGAGAAAGTGGTCATTTCTCACCAAACAAGCTAATTTACAGTCCTTTATTCAAATAAGATAATTGAGAAGCATGCACTCACAACGTTTGTCATTACTGCTGCAACTTTACTTTGTAAACACGCTCATGCTAGGGAATGCTGGCCTGTGAAAATCGTCAGTCCAGTAATTTAGCAGTAGTCCCCTCTTAAAGGAAGATCATCTTCGTGCTGTATACTGCAAATAAATTGGTGCTGCCTTACTATCAAGACTGTGATTTCTAATAAAAGTGAAACTTACTGATGGTTAAAAAATAAAAGACACATCTTTCAAATGACCACAGATACCATGATTGTGGATTAAGCCAGTAAAGCTTTTTCCATTCCAGGCAGTCTTCTAAAATGAGATTGTGTTCAAGAGTGTTATAGTAGCGTAATATAAATTGGTGACTCTGGCTTTTTAATGTTGGTTCTCTCTCCTGTAAAGCAGCATAAGTGAGTGCCTTATCATAATATCGGAATAATGCCATCTCCAGGCCTGTGTGCCTCATTCCCAAGCAAGCAAAGTCCCAGAACAGGTTGACTCAGCAGTACCTGAGCAGGCTGCTTTAATGCACTGGTGGATACCCTTGCCCCCCTAGGAATTAAATAGAGAGGTGTCTGGAGCTTGTGTAAAGTTCTCTGTGCCATTTGAAAAAGGTACTGGGAGAAAACATAAGCTGATTTTTAATTTTAATGTTTTACTCGCTGGTGTAAGTACATTTATGGTTTGCTTTGCAAAATGTCAATAGATATCCCAAGTGGATAATATTTTAAAATGATTAAATTTCTTGTATTTACTCTAATATTCTCTCAAAAATGTGGTCAATCAATGCCTACATGTTCATCCATTAAGACAAACCATTTCATAGTCTGTTAAAAACATCAAACAAAAATTCTGACAACGCTTTTGATATTTTCCACTTTGGCCCAAATTTTCATTGATTAGAATTACAGCAAGATAGATCCCAAGGCCTCATTCTAGTTCTGACACATTTAGGAAGGGCTCCAAATGAAGTTCTCACCTGCAAGATGGCGAAAGGGCGCCCTGAGAAGGAATTATCTGTTACCCGATGATATCAGTGTTCACTTTCTATCTGTACAACATGTTCAGTTGTACATTAGTTCAAATGTAGTGTTCACTATATATTTGTATATTATATACTCAGCAATTTACAAAACATTTTCACATAAATTATTTTATTTAAATTATCTCACAACAGCCTTATAAGATATATTGGCAATGAAATGTATTACCTTTATTGTATAGCAAAGGATGCCGGGGTTCAGAAATATAGTAACTAGCTCACTTTATGGAGTACTTTCTTTCTGCCAGCCAGTATTTTAAGAACTTTATAGGCTTCAATTTATTTGATCTAGGTAGGAAGTGGATGTTATTATTGCGATCTTCATTTTATAAATTGAACTGGAGAGGTGCAGACAGATAAAGTAACCTGTCCAGAGCTACACAGTGAGTAAATAGTAGAGTCAGATGGTAATCCACCCACTCTGGGTTCGGACCCCAGTGCTTACCCATCACACTTCTCTGACTAGCCAAAATTCAATATCTTGCCCCAGGAAATTTGGCCACGGGTGATGGATCCTAAATTAGATCGTGGGCCTTCTGACTCCCAGCAAAGTGCTTTTCCATTTTGCATTTGGTTGTAACTTCTCTCATTATCTTTTGCTTTATTCTACACTACATTTTATAGCATTATGTACTTCTCATTATCCTTCCAATAGAATGTGAGCTTCCTTAATGCAGGGAAAAGAGGATGATTCCTTTTATATATAGATTGTCCCCTATCAGGTCTGGAATTCTTTTAACATAAGAGGCAGCTGGTTAAAATGTATTGAATTAGATCCAAGTGGAACTCCTTGAAATTTTAGGCCTACAAATTTACAACTGACATTTTGGTGACACAAAAGTAGTTGAAAATGGGAAGGGGATAGTGATTAAACTGAGGGGAAAAGGGAAAGGATTGATATAAGAAAGAACAAGATAATAACATTTATGTAACCCTTACTGTGCGCCAGCCACTTCTCATGTATCAGTCCATTTAATCCTGGCAAAATTCCATTATTATCTCCTTTTTATGAATGGGGAGACTTGGGCACAGTGGTTTTCTGACCAACCCGTAAATACAACTGTTTGTGGGTGTGTCTGTACGTAAAAGAGGGAGAAAGAAAGTGACACAGATTGTTTGGCCTCCGCATCTCCCACACCAGGTTTCCTTGGTACACTTACTTAGTTTTCATCAGAGATTCCCTGTCCTAGACGCCCTACCCTGCTGACGTTTCCTCCTCTCCTCCAGCAGCTGCGTGGCACCACGTGATCCTTCTAAAATGCATCTGACTCTGTTCCATGGTTTACAACATTGCTTACAGGTTCTATGGCTACACCATAGCTCTGTTCTACATTTTCATCATCATTTCAGTCTCCTTACCCAGACCTTTTATTATGATTGTATTTAAACCCTCTTTCTTCCCAGGATGGACCATGCACTTTAATTTTCTTGTGACTTTATCCAAGATACCCCCTCGGCCTGGAATGCTGTTCCCCTCCACTCTTCCTGCAGGATAAAGTTCAAATGTATTTCTCTTAAAAAAAAAAAAAAACGATTTTATTTATATTTTTTAGAGAGTGGTGGAAGGAGAAAGAGAGGGAGAGAAACATCAATGTGTGATTGCTTCTGGTGCGCCCCCAACCAGGGACCTGACCCGAAACCCAGGCATGTGCCTCTGACTGGGAATCAAACTGGCGACCCTTTGGTTTGCAGGCCAGCACTCAATCCACTGAGACACACCAACCAGGGCTCAAATGTATTTCTCAATGAAGACTTTTATTATCCCACAGGTAGAATTAATATATCACTCCATTAATAAATACTTTAATGACAATAATAACAGCTAACATCTGAATATTTAAGTGCTATAACTCTATATCATTGATGAAGAAGATAAGATTCTGAGGTTTTATGTTACTTGCCCAAGATCAGTTGGGTAGAAATTTTCAAACAGATTTGTCTCAACTTAAAACCCATAAACTTAATCATTTTACTTTGCTTCCTCCTTGATATCACATATTGGATTTCATGTTTCTGTATCTTTTTCTCTTCAATAATATGAACTTCAGAAAAGGGGTTATTTGCTTTGCATTCTTTGTGACTCACACAATATCTGTACTATGTAAGGAGCTCCATGAACACAGTTGAGAGACTGAATGGATATCACCTGTAGCACCAGGGACTGCCCTGGGCTACATTTCCCTCACCTAGCCTGTGGACCCTCATACCAAAGATCAGAATCACACTACTTCACTCTCTTCTCCGACATTGCTGACTTCTAAAGTGCTTATTCAAAAAATTGACCATCTTGACAATCGTTGCCCGTGAGAGTTTTTAGTAACATTTTTGTAGGTATGGCCATAAAGTAATAGCACAGGTATGATCTACTCTACAACACTTGGGTTGCAAGCATTGTTGTTTTGTTCTATATTTCTGAGTTGAATCAGAACTGGCTTGAATCTTATCTTTTTGATAGGCATAAACCTTAATATCACACCCTCTGAGCACCCCTTTCCCTCTTCTGGATTATCCAAAAATTCTGTGGGTTTACAGAGTCCTCAGAGTGGTCCCCTGACCACTCATGGCTCCAGGAAAATCTGTGCCCCATGTTGTCCGGGGCCATCATACCATTGCTTCTTGTCACCACACTATGCTGTGCAGAGCTCTAGGCCAGGATGCTCCTTTGAATGACAGTGATTTCCCTGAGACTCAGATCTTAGTGCCTGTCATTTGAGTTCATGCACCATCCAAGGCCCCACCAGTAATATACCATGCTAGATGATATCCACTGTCCCACATTCAACCCACAGAGGTGAGTAGTCTTCCTTTTCTCTGGTTCCAAACAAAGGACCCATTCCACTCCTTTCTGTGACAGTAGAGCTTGTTTGTTAACCGAATGGTCCAGACCATAAACATAGAAATACATGTTTACTTCCACAACCTGGAAACATTTTCCTTCCTTTTCAAAAATATCTTCTCCCAGGGACAGATTGGCAGACTTTCATGTTAAAGGGGCAATAACAAAGCACCTCAGATTTTCATGAGGTCATCCTGCTAATTAGCTAAGTCTTCAGTGGCATGCTTAATTTAAAAATAACACAAATGCCAGAATTCAATTGTACACATATGGAAAGTTACCCTTTTTAAGGAGTCCCTTGTTGTACATTATTACAATACACCAACATCATTCAAACATTTTTTTGAATTCATCTTCAGGCTTTCAGAGCCTACAGCCCAATCTTTTTTATTACTCCCAAGGAGAGCAAATATTTATATTTGAAAATGGATTTAATTTTGGAAAGAGCCCAGTGTTATTTGGCTTAGTTTTGTGAATAAAATCAGCACGAAGAGCTGCTTTTGGTCCAAAAGGGGGTGAAACTATAAAGTAATGACATTGCTTTTGTGAGTCTAACTAAGTCCAAAAGGAAAATTCCAAATATAGTGTCAGGAATGGAGTGTCAGGAAAATAAGTATATAGCTTCCAAATGCAACTACACTAAGACTGACACAAATGTGAATACAAATATGCTGGTGTGTTTATGACCAACTCAGGCTCATTAATGGCTGTGAAGGTCAGCTGGCACATTGCTGAAAATACCTAGCAGGAGACTGGTACTTCTCAAATTCAATGTGAACATGAGCCCTCTAAGGTTGTTAAAATGCAGATTTTGATTTAGGCACTCTGGTGTGGGGCCTGAGATTCTGTATTCTAAGCAGCACCCAGGTGATGATCTAGGAACCTCTTTTTGAATGTCACTGCCCTAGACCCTCCAAATAGCTCCATCAAGCAAGTCGAATCTTGATTTGCACACAGATATTGCTCCCCATGTTAAACCACTCATGGGTTGGTTTGTTCCTTAGCAAAGTATTTGTGTGCATATACATATGAACTTTGCCTCAGACCGGAGAATTTTCTGTGCACCTTACCAATGTAGAAACAGTGATGACCCTGTGCCATTTTCCTTAGATTGGATGTTTTCTCTATTCAAAACCTAACAGATATTTCTATGGAAAAAACAATGAAGTATTTAACTGTCCAACTTTACTAATTATTATATGGTGGATATTACCGTATGAGAAAAAGCAAAGTACATTTTGACATATTTAAAGCTGTTATTTCTGATTTGGCAATTTTTGAAACTGATATAACAAAAGTTCTCTTGCTAGCTGGCTAAAAACAAAACCCTATTTCACAGCTAAAGTGTAAACAGCTAAGATGCAAATGGAGGGCTAAATTTCACAGTTACAAAAACACAGCTGTGAAACATAACTTTAGAGTGTAATAAAGCCAAATAGCTTTGCATGCCAATAATGGATATTACAAATAAAGATGAGAATTACTTTGTTAGAATTTTTTAGTGTTTAAATACCTTCACTGATGTCACCTGTTTAACTGAGAATGTTCTATGTGTTCTACCACATATACATCTACTAAACACGTACTATGTGTATTTTCCTAAGGAGTAGTGATACAGAATTGACAATAACATTAAGACATTTTTCAAGGCATTATTTTTTACTATGTAATATATCCTGTGTCAGGTAATTTTTTGAGTTAGTTTTTTAGATTATAAAATTAGTACATGCAAATTGGAGAAGATGTTAGAAAACACAGAAAAATTACAAAAAATAAAATATATGTTATTTAAAGTCACACCAGTATTAAAAATTTTATGTTGTATTTTAAGTTTGCACTGACCTTATTCTAAGTATTATTATTTCTGACACCTTGGTGTACTTTATTATTTTTCTAAATGTTGAAATAATAACTCTTGCTAGCCACTGTCAAGACATATTTCAGTTGAAATTTTTATGCCTGTATTTGCCTGGGATGATTTTGGAAGCCCATAATAACTATGTATGTGATATGTGTGTTAGCGTGAGGACTGGGGGTTTTGCTAGGCTCAGCTCTTCTTTATTATTTGACAGCCTCTTTAGATTAGAATAAGGAACTGGAGAAATAGCTGGGATTCCACCTAACTATGTAGGCATTAGTAGGCCAGATACCCTTGATGATATAACTGAGATGGTTTATATTCCCAGAGTTACTCGTATGAGCATTATGTTCTGCTTTCTCAATTTTGTGATTAATTTCTTGGATTGTGATCATTTGAATGAAGGGTCTTTACTGAAATCTGTTGCACATATATGTCATCAATTAAATACATCTATTAAGTACATGAACTACATGTTTGCAGTTTTCTTGAAGTCTTAAATTTTGAGATTCTGTGGCTATTTTCTTTATTCCTGTCTTGCATGTAAATAGATCTATCCTGGTAGATATCTTTCTATACCTTTGATAATAATTTTTGGGTCAAAGTAAATACAATATGTCTTATAGAACCTATAATCTAAACTAATAACCTAGAACAGACCTTGGCAAATTAGTATCTGCAGGCTAAATCTGACTCATTGCCTATTTTTGTAAATGAAATTTTATTGGAACAGAGCCTATTCATTTATGTATTGTCTGTGGCAATGCTCAGGCTACAATGGCAGAATTTCATAGTTGTGATAGAGATTGTAACTACGTATCTGAACTGTTATAGAAAAGAGTTGTTGGACCTTGACCTACATTAATGATCTTCTGGATCCATAAACATGGTTTTCCTTCAGATACTTGGTATAAAAACAAGTATGATATCATAGTTATGATAACAGGTGATATGATGTGGAAGTATGCCTGGATCATGTAATAGACTATAATTCTACTCTTAAACAGAATTTACTTAATTTCCAGAGGTCATCTAAATCTGCGCTGAGTAGATGTCATATCTATTGTCATGAGAGAAACGAGGGTGTCGGAACGACAGTCTTTGAGCCTGGAAAGACTCATCTTGGACAACTCAGGCAGGAGCATTTTCAATTAATGTGGGAAGCATCTGTAGTAAAAGCCAGGCCAGGAAAGTCATGAGCTTTTAATATCATAAGGTTAGACATGTTATTTCACAAGGAAAAGGGGTCAAATTCATGATAATAGTGGATGCGCACACTTCTCATGACGATTAGACAGAGCCTTGACTAAGGAGACCAGACCATGGAGTCTCTGGAAGAAAATGAACCTGTCTGGGATACGGGGTGTAAGCCTTCAAGTATTAAGGAAGTGAGTTGCAACATTACTGGTGAAGTATCCTAACTGACCCTGAAATACCCACCCTTCGGAAGAAACTTAAGTAGAGACAGACCTCTCTGACTCCCCAAGGACGTGTGAGATGACAGAATTTGACAAACAGAAGGGGACACCAGGTCCAGGACTAAGGGGAAGAGGGGTACATCCTGCGCTGAAAGGGCCTGCAGAGAAGATGGCTGAAAGGGAGCCCACCGGTGACTGGGATAAAGACGAGAGAAAGGGAGGGAGAGCGTCCACAGGGGGCCCCCTACAAAGGCCCGAATAGGCCTAAATAGCACCTTTCAGGTGCTTCAAAAGGTCTAGGTAAGTTTGGGTCACTGTAGACTTTAATGACCTCAAAGTTTTGGACTATGTGCTACTTTGGAGCACCCACTGAACCTTTGTTAAATGAATGCTAAACTATTTGTAAGAGCCTAGTAGGTATCGTACTGGTAAAGGGATTTTGGAATAAGATCAGTCTGAACCTGATTGTTTGCCAGTCACCCCATTTGGAGACATCAGCAAAAGGCTGCCCAGCCTTTGTGATCAGGAACGCCACCCTCTGATTTCTGCCCCCTGTATTGGACAGAAAGCAGAATCCTGTTCTCCTAGAAAGCCTTAACACTTTTAACTTGATGGGAAATAATTAGCCTCATTAGGTGGTTGGAACACAACTGAAGTTTTTATCAAGTAATTAAAGATTTAAAAGATTATTGAAAATAATTTAGTATCCCAGAGAAACTGAAGAGTCTTATGTTAGCAATGAATAGAAAAAATAACTTCTCTTTTTATTTATTTCCTTCAGCTTTTTTCTTGTTGTCAGGGCATTAATTACTCTGATGCTATCACAAATATTGAAAATATACTGATCCTTTTTGTTTAGAAAAATATTTAAAAAATTACTTTCTGAAGTTCAGATGATTTGAGGAGAAAACTAAAACTGCAGTTTATTCAGGTATCTGGGTTCCATTTTTATTTCTAGTTTCCCTATCAGCTGGGCCAACATGAGTAAGTTGACAGTTAAGTGTAGGCACCTCCTACACGCTCATAGGATTAACACACTGGTGGGACCAGCTAGGCGATGTTTATTGGAATGTCTGTGAGAATTGTTCCAGGCAAATTCTGGGCAAAGGTCGATAAACCACTTATACATATTTTTATGTTTAGATAGGTGTTGACCCTTAAGTAACCGATCATTTAAAACATCATTTTAATGAAAACTAGTCAAACTAGAATAGGTTATTAGGAAGAGAATTCTAAGCTGAACCATATGCAATTGGTAATATTAAGACATCTTGGACTAAGAAAATAGCAATTTTGTTTATTTCAAGCTAATGTATATAGTTTCTTGAATTTATTTTTTCTGCTTTTGTATATCCTATTGGCAGTTTTACCAAAAGAAACAAGATATTCCTTTCTCCATTTTAGAAGAAGAACCTAGCACAGTATTTCTGAAGCTCTTAGATGCTTTTACTGGTTTTCTCTCACTCAGTTTTCTTTTCATTTTTTTTTTAGATCCACCAATTCCCCAGAGCAGGGAGAGATAGAAGCTGAGGTTGAGAGGGGAATAGTAGACTTTCCTGGTCCTAGAAGGGGCTTCCCCAGAATGAAGAGAAGGCTCCTGGGTGGCACGCTGTGTGAGAAAGTGGGTCTGGGGCCACCCTGCCACACAGCTGTCTGTGAGGGGGCAGGTCTGCTCAGGCAGTGCAGAGTGGAGGCTTAGGTTCTGGAGTCTTGGGGGCCACGGAGAAAGACCTCCGAGCCCAAGCTTTGGAAATTGCCTTTGATTAGATGATATGGGCCTGGTGAACATACATTCAGGAGTGGTGACCTTTCCTTAAATTTTCTAGAATACACTCTTATATGACCTAGGAAGCACTCCTAAAACAGTTTAATTTGAATTTTTTCCTCAGCTCAGCAGGTACGGGCAGAGCCAGATTAGTCCGATCATGCATATACACACGCAGACTATGTTTCTTGCACCCAAGTGTCATGGAGAAGCTGTAAGCTTTCACCTGAATTTGGTCATACACAGATAAAACAACTGATTGATTGGACTTTTTATTTTCCGGGTGGTTACTTTGCATCAGAGAGACACACTATATACTCACCCTTTTATGTGGCTTTTACTAGGTGGGGATATCATAAAGCTTCACTTCTGAATCTCATTTTTTTCTATCCATCTCCTTCACCCTCAACCTTTAAAAGTGAAGAATGAAATAGAGGTGAGAAATACAACTCGACATTACGCTGAGCATTCCAAAAAGGATCAATAATTGAATGAGCGATAGAAAGGAAGGAGTTTGTTTTGGGGCTTGTTAGCACATGAAACTCACCTACTCCAACACTCAGCAATATGTTGCTCCCAACCTTTTGTCTCTTTGGATTAGCTTTAGTGTACAATCTTTTTCTGGCTGATGAGTTGGTTTTTATTTTCTCTTGAAAAAAAATCTGTTTTTCTTTAATTTCCTTAATGTTCTCTCTCTCTCTCTTTCTCTCTCTCTGATACAAAATTCTTTTCAACATTCTTATAAAATGTTTTCCTATCGAGTTAACAATTAATTCTATTTATCCTTTCTATCAGTCCATTAATGAAGGTTAAACTGAGTACAAATCTGAGCTGGATATATTCGGGCCATGCATGTCTTTTTTGTTTGGGTCCTTGGTTTATGATTCTTCATTCGGTGCTGAACTTTGGTAATTGAGCATGCATCGACTATAATAATTCAAGATAGACTTAGTAAAGACCTGAGATTCACATTTATGATGTTCTTTAGGTGAAAATCTGGAATTACTGGTCTCTATGGCCACCATGAATAAAATATAGGTTCATAATGTAATTGGCTGCATTTTCCACCAGTTTTCTTAATTGTGGTTTCTACAGGGTAGCTCATATATATGGTGAGAATTGTCTTTAGCCCCAGATAGAATACCTAGGATGGCAGAGAATTTTTTTCTTTCCAGATTTGAGAGGCTGTCTGGGAAACTAGCCAACACACTGACATTTCCTGAGCAATTTTACTTTCTTTTTACAACAATAAGCAGAATGCTTATTATTGGGACTGTTCTGGGAAATTCAAGAAATATAATTTTTCAACTCATAATCATGTTGATTCATTTTTTCCTCTTTGGTTGTTTCTGAATGTGGTGGTATAAACATAGCTTATTATCACCCCTATTTATTTTCAAACTTTTATATTTTGGGGAGGAAGAAAGTACCCATTTATTGGTATGCAATGTGGTTATACATGTGGGCATGACCTATAGGCATCCTAAAACATCTAGAGATGTCCCCAGTCATTTCCTTCAAATACACCTTAAGTTATTCATTTCCATATGTTGAACGTGTTTTTATTTTCTGCTGTTGTCTTCTCTTAACTGACAGTGAATAATTTTTATCAGATTTCTTTATTTCTATTTTGAACTGATTCAACTAATAAAAAGATGTTGAAAGCAATCAGTCTAATGAATGAGAAGATGAGAGGAAATATTTATCATGTTATTTTCCTGCATAAATATTTTAAACATCTATATCAGAGACCTCTGCATGTTTTCTCTTCAACAGAAACAAAAATCATGCTGAAACCAATTTGCAAGTGTGTCATGACTTAATGATGGAATGTTGTTTTCTTGTTTCTATACAGACTCCATTATTAGAGCTTTAAAAGAGTTTTCCTTCTGTTGTAAAGATGAGGGTCACATTTGGTGTGACATATCTCTGGAGTATCTTTCAATAACTTGAGGTGCTTAGCTACATTTAAAAATATTTCATGTTAAAATATTCACAGAATCCTGCTGTTATATTATATTTGACATTCTTGACTTGCCTAAATTTTTTTGTTGTTATTTGTTCAACTATTTTCTTCCTCCTGGCTGTATTGGCATACAATTGACATATAATATTGTGTAAGGTTAAGGTTCTCAACCTTTAGATCTGATACACTTATATATTGCAAAACGATTGCCAAGGTAGTGTTAATTCACACCTCAATCACATCACATAATTACCATTTTTTTCTGTGGTGAGAACATTAAAGATCTACTTCCATAGCAACGTTCAAGTATACAGCACAGTATTGTTAGCTATAGACACTATATGCACATCAGACACCCAGAACTTAGTCATCTTGAAGTTGTTACCCTTTGATCAACATCTCCCCATTCCCTCACCCCTCAGCCCCTGCCTGGCAACCACCTTTCTCCTCTCTGTTTCTATGAGTTTGGCTGTTTTAGATTTCACACACAAGTAGGGACATACAGTATTTGTCTTTCGGTGTTTGACTTATTTCACTTCGCACAATGCCCTCACGTGTCATCCATGTTGCGGCAAATAGCAGTATTTCCTTCTTTCTTATGGCTAAATAACACATTTGACTATTTTCTAATTTCTCTGTTTCAAATTTTCTTGTCTCACATTTGTACATATTTAAATGCTTACTTTTACCCTTAAATGTTAAGTGAGTGTATTTCAATCATAAAACATGCCACTATGTTCATTAAGGATTGATTCAAAGTTTTTTATAAAGATGTCAATTTTTTTCTTTTATGCACTTTTATCTCAGTCTGGTGGAAAATACACCAAGAGATTTTAGTCTTCTGCAATGGGGATACTCTCGCTAAGCATCTCATTAATCTTCATGATAATAACAAGTCTGAAGTTTCCTTGGATCAGTTACATTTTTTTCAGCATGTTGAAATGTGTCTAGTGGAGATGTACCTTTGCTGTGAGCTGCGGAGTGTGTCTCCAGTCGGCAATTTTATAACTGTCTAAACTGTGTGTTCCCTGTACTATTGGAAGCTGCTGAGCAGTAAAAGCAATGCTCTCCTCCTCTTCCTGTCTCCAGGGCCAAGCACAATGTTCAGCATGTACTTTAGGTGCATGTCACCCGACATGTTGAATCAATGACCTAGTGATGATGTAATAAAATAGGCATGATTAGGCAAGTAAATATGGTAAAAGCAAACATGTCATGATTTTATGAATGTACTACACTCCTGTGAAAATACTGCATAAGGAAATAATATAGATTTCAATATACTTGTTTGGACAAGTTGATTATTAAGCGTCTTAATTTCTGGTGACTTACTTATGGAAAAACAATCTAAAAGCAAGAGTGATTTGTTGGAAAGAAAAATATTTTTCTGATTCAATAATCCATCCTTTACTATATAGTATTGTACTGTCAGTTTTCATATCTATAGCTACACCTAATCTATTTCTGTTTCTATATCTAACTACCACCTCTCCAACTAGATTATACATTTGTTGAGGATACCTGGACTCTCAGTAGTTTTCATTCCCCGTATTTGGTTGAGTCAATAACATTTTTTGAATGTTAGTACGGATTCATGATTCACTGAGTTGGTTTTGTATATTTTCCCGCATGTTTCCCCAACTGTAAAATCAGGACAAAAATACCTCTCTACACTACTCATACAAAGTTTATATTTATGTGTTGAGTACTGTAGGAATACTTTTTAGCAGTTTTACAACTACATGTTTTAACACGTGCTTTTGAAAGAGTAAGGTACAAAAGGTACAGAAGGTTTTGTTTTTTCACGGCATCGGAATCTGAGTGTGGTACTTCTTGTCCCTGGGAAGTACCGCATAAGTTCTCTGAACCTGTTTGCTCCCCTACCAATGGAATTTATAGTTTTTTTTTTTCCTTATGGTGTTGTGAGGTAAAATTTGATAATACATGTAACCCTTAATGGTGTGCCCAATACATGGTAGATATTCAACAAACATGAGCATTGTCCCCTCCTCAATTTTCTGTCTTGTTATTTTAGCAAACTGATTTCATAGCCTCAAGTAGAACTGGTCTGTCTTTAATTGGTGTTTCTCCATAAGCTCCAGACCTGTGTTTCCTGGCACCTTCCAGAGATCTATACATTTATATCTTTACTCGCTCCGAAGACTTGAGATGGCCAAAAGCAAATATAACTTTTCAACCCATTTTTTCCCCTTCTAGAATTCCACATGTTACTGAAATCATAGGCTAAGTTGTATTCATTTTCTTTCCCTTGTTCTCTACATTTAACTTGTTAACATTTGGGAGAACTGAGTTAGTACATTAGAGTAGAAGGCCAACTGTCTCCTCTGCCCCTAATGCCCACAGGATGTCAGTTGTTTGGTGAGGTCCACATTCTCCCAGTTTGGCCCCGGCTCTGCCTGCGGCCTGCAGTTCAGGACCCTCTCCTCAGACAGTGCTGGGTAAACGTGCTTCATTTTTCTCTGGCTTTTCCAGGTCATGTTCTCTGATTTGGAAATAACTTCTAAATCTAGACAGACATGATACAATTGATTAAATGACAACTTTCTTTGTAGTGATCATATTCCAAGTCTGACACCTGGGTTCACATCTGAGTATGACTTGGTTGTATCCAGGTCTCCTTAGCCCCACATTTATATACACTTATTTTACTTGCCAAGATTAAAAATAAAAACATTTTTTATGAGTTGAGGGTAACTGATTTTATTATGAGGAAACTTATATACAAGGTTGCCAATCAGTCCATGGGATTTTTATTTTATGTCACATATTTATCTCATATGCATCCTTTTACCATCCTGGCAATCATTACCTTTACCTGTGTTGTTGACCTCTGGTATCAGGATGCTTTTGGCTGAAACAAAAGAAAAAAAACCTAAAAGTACTTTAAATGCCAGTGATTTATTTTGGCTCCCATTTCAAGAAGATCCTAAGTAGGAGGCCCCTGGTTGCTTTAATCATAGGTCAGTAACGTCAGGGCTCTGGTTGGCATATAAACTACCCCCTTGACTTTCTCCCCATCGCTCTGCTGTGGCTGCAGCAGCTCCATGCATCAGGCCCTCACACAAGAGTGTTTAACAGCAGGCAAGGAGTAGGGAGAAATCTCTCCTCCTGTGCTTTTCTTATCAAGGGAGAAAATCTTACCCAGATAACTCTCGGGAGACTTCCCTTTAGATCTTATTAGCCAGGACTGGGTCACATTCCAAGTGTAAGTGTAGCCAGGACTGTAAGTATCTGCTATTTTTAGTCTCTGTATCTGTCAGTGAGAAAAAAGAAGATTGGGAAAACCCTCAGGTGGATATTTAAATCTATCCTGCATTTCTGCCAAATGTGTTTCTTGGGTCCATTACTAAAGGAACTCTCACCATCCTGGTCTTAAACTTTCAGAAACTTCTATTGCTAGTGAATACAGCACAATCCAGCCCCTTCTTTTGTTTTCCACTACCTTACTCTCTCGTGGCTTTCTAGTGAATCCAGAACAAACCCAGTCATGTTCACAGCCTTATTGTGACTTTTCCTCCTCTCGCAACCTCTGCTGCACAATCTCCCGCTGATGCCGACGAAGACATCGGTGCTCAGCTCTAAGGCTGCCTGTTCCAGGACGACTTCTCAGTTTTTCTCCATTGGCTGTCATTTCTCTCGATGGCCTCAGCACTTTCTGTACACTGTAGAAGCTGACCACTCATGAATTTAACACTTGAATTTTGATTACTCACTAGAGCCCACAAAGATCCAATTGAAAGGCCCTTTGAACATTGCTGAGGCGCATTCCAGATCTTGTCTGCTGCAAATCTAAGTGTGCAGTGGTGGATTTTTTCACTTAGAAGTGAGTCATATGCTACCTAGTATCTGGACCCTAGCAAAGCTGCACTCTTTCTTCGTAATATAGGCAGTTAGTTTTGTGAACTCATTAAAAGCCGTGCTCCACTGTGGAAAATGGCTGTTAATCGAGAGATAAAACTTTAGATGATAGGTAGTTAACTTCTGGTGTGAGGAGAGGCACAGGAAAAAGGTAATTCTCCAGAAAATGTGATTTATGGGATAGCCAGAAGCCTGGGAAAATACTTGCACATTCTTAAGATTGTGGCATAGACAACTTGTTATGTTGTATTGCAATTATTTATGTGCAAGACACCTTGAAGACAGAAAGATTTCAGGAGGTGGGCAGGGAGCAAATCATGTGACGTAGTGTGCTAGCTCTGGAGACAGAAAATTTGAGATTAAGTTGTAGCCCTTTCAGTTTCCCAAGACTTTGTGACCTTTGGGAAGATACTTGACTATGAAAGACATTTGTTTCCCCATCCATAAAGTGATGGTAAAAAATACCCACCTGGCAGGGCACTTAGAATGATTAAGTAAGTGGTATCTAGAAAGGTGCCATGTCAACTGTAAAACTATGGATAATTAAGTAGTTACCATTATTTATATCCCCAAAACATCTTTCATGAGAACACTCAGAACAGATTAGTAAAATGCATGAATGAAAAGCTATCACAATAACCTAGCTATAAGAATAAAAATACTTTTCTTTCCACAACAGTGTCTCTGAGGTTCTAAGACATTTTATTTGTTTGCATTTACTAGAATATGGAAATCAATAAAAATCATTACTGAGAATTAAATACCAGGAGATTCTATCAACTTTAACATGAAACTGAATTTCTTCTCTGACTACACGCATATCCATGGGCAGCTGGGCCTGCACTTTCCCTGCTCATGGCATTCCTGGGGCCCTTCACATGTACCACAGCTTTGCAGTTCCTCTGGGACTATGCATTATCCCACAGATCCATTATCATCTATAAGTTTCTTTAAAAACTTAATAAAATTTACTGTAAGATGCCTGTGCTACGCATTGCCTCCAGATATAACCTTTTCCACATCTTTCTTGAGTGCTGAGCTTTTAAAGGATCTGGCATTATTGGAATGGCACCTCATTTGTGTTTTAAATTCGTACCCTTCTGAGGTAAGGAACAAGGTGCTGCTCTCCTGGATGGGAAGGAAGTGGAGACCATGGGAGTCTGTGACTATCTTTACCCTGCTGCTGGGCTGACCAAACCTAATATGCAACGATGCCATTAACTGCGCTGGGCGGGCATTAAAGTGTTTAGTTTTTCTATGACCAACTACAGAAAAAGAGTTATTTTTCTCCCTCTGGAGAACATGCATTATTCCAGTTAAATAAATTGCAGGTATTTAAATAAATCACAAACTAATAGACTAGGGAGATCCTGGACACCAGGATATTTCTCTTATATTTCCACTACCACTCTAAGTTGGCCTCATTATTGAACGTCATTCCTAAGATTCAAGGGCATTGAAATTGACTTTTTTCCGTCCAACAAGTGTTCAGTGCTATTATATCAGCATCCTGTTTTCTCTGCTTCTTGACAAATATGGTGTGTAACTTCTTCTCTACCACTCTGTTATATGTCCCTGGTCCCTGCATTTTGAGCTTACAAGTACCCTAGAGCATTGTGTGTATTTGAGGGTGGCCATGGGGAAATATATAAAGAACCAATGCGTCTTTTGACACAGGCAGACATCACTGCAGCAGGGCTGTCACTGAGAGAGGTGTGTGAGGGAGTGCAGTGTTTCCAGGCACCAGAGGATGGAGCAACCACGTGAGTGGTGTGATACACTGAATAAGAGCCTTGCACAGATGTGGACATCCTAGTCCCTAGAACCTGTGCATGTTTCCCTGAATGGCAAAAAAGAAAAAGAAAAAGAAAAAAAAGGCGTGGTAGCTGTAATTGAGTTAAAGATATTCTGATAGGTACATAATCCTGGATTAGCCAATAGGCCCGAAGTATAATCATAAGAGTCCTTATCACAGGGTGGGTGGAAGGCCTAAGGTGGAAGGTAACGTGATGACAGAGGCAGGCAGAGGAAAAGCAATGTAATGCAGGGCCACGGGGTAAGGAAATCAGCCCTCAGAAACCTGAAAGGCAAGGAATAGATTCTCCTTCAGAGCCTCCAGAGAGACTGGCCCTGCCAACACCCTGATTTTAGTCCTGTAAGACTTATTGCAACCTCTGATTTCCAGAACTATAAGAAAATCAGCTATGTTTGTGGCAGTGTGTTACAGCAGCAATAGGAAACTAATGCAAGCCACCTGGCTTGAATGTCCTGAGCCTGGGTGGTTGGGGGTGGAGGCTTTTCTCCCTTCATGGTCCAAGGCATTCTGGCAAGCCTGTAAGTGGAAGCTCTCTCTCTCTCTCTTTTGTTGTTCCAGGACAGTTGTCCCCATTTTTCTCCCAGCACGCCCGCCACCCCACCCATCCCTGCCTCCAACCCTTGTACCTATCCCCTTTGGCTTTGTCCATGTGTCCTTTATACATGTTCTTTGATGGCCCTTCCCCTATTTTCCCCCATTATCCTTCTTCCCTTTCCCCTCTGGTTTCTATCAATTTGTATTCTATTTAAATGTCTTTGGTTAGATTTTGCTTGCTTGTTTGTTTTGTTGATTAGGTTCCACTTACAGGTGAGATCATATGGTATTTGTCTTTCACCACATGGCTTATTTCACTCAGCATAATGCTCTCCAGTTCCATCCATGCCGTTGTAAAGGCAGGGGCTCCTTCTTTCTTTCTGCTGCATAATGCTCCATTGTGTGAATGTACCACAGTTTTTGGATCCACTCATTTACTGATGGGCACTTAGGTTGCTTCCAGCATTAGCTATTATAAATTGCGCTGCTACGAACATTGGGGTGCATAGGTTCTTTTGAATTGGTGTTTCAGGATTCTTAGGGTATAATTCCAGCAATGGAATTGCTGGGTCAAAAGGCAGTTGCATTTTTAGTTTTCTGAGGAAATGCCATACTGTTTTCCACAGTGGCTGCACCAGTCTGCATTCCCACCAACAGCGCACTAGGGTTCCCTTTTCTCCACAACCTTGCCAGCCCTTGTCTGTTGAATTTTTTATGATGGCCATTCTGACTGGTGTGAAGTCATATCTCTTTGTGGTTTTAATCTGCATCTCTCTGATGGCTAGTGATAGTGAGCATTTTTTCATATGTCTCTGGGCCCTCTGTATGTCCTCCTTGGAGAAGTGTCTGTTCAAGTCTTTTGCCCATTTTTTAATTGGGTTGTTTGTCTTCCTGGAGTGGAGTCCTGTGAGTTCTTCATATATTT